>SJYW01041627.1:64883-86019 GCA_006410735.1 Raphicerus campestris | reverse complement strand
TTTCTTTCTTTTTTTTTTTTTTTTTTTTTTCTATTTAGCAATGATTTTCCCTAACCTGATGATCTTATATTTATTTTGTTGTTGTTGCTTAGCCACTAAGTTGTGTCTTAACTCTTTTCAACCCGAGTCACCTCTATCCATGGGATTTCCCAAGCAAGAACACTGGAGTGGGTTGCCATTTCCTTCAGGAGATCTTCCCCATCCAAGACTGAACTCATGTCCCCCATATTGGCAGTAGGATTCTTTACCCCTGAGCCACTAGGCAAGCCCGTTATATTTATGTACTATATAATTAATCTATGCTTCTCTGTTTCTTAACACTGTAACCACACTCATTTTATCTACATACATGTAAATGCTATTTTATGTATATACTCTTCTTTATAAATTTAGAATCAGTTTTCAACTTTCATTAAAAATCCTGTTTAAGTCATGATTACAATTACATTGAATGTGTAGTTTAATTCAGGCAGAACTGAGTCTTTGCATCTTCTGTTTTCTATTGATTAATGTGTGCAAGAATAATAGATATTTATTCAGATGATCCCTTATGTATATTTTTCCTTTAAAACATGTCCCTCCACAAAAATCTGGTATATTTAAAATGAACACCCAGGTAAGTTATAATGTTTGTTTAAATTATATATAAGATTTTCTTCTTATGGTAGGTTTTCAAATTAGCCATTTCTGATCTGTGGTGGAGGCCATAATTTTTCAAGGTTTATTTTTCTTGACCCCTGGTTAAACTCTTACTATTTTAAATAATTTGCTAGTTGATGTTCCCAAGTCAGTGCTAAAATCATTTACTTTTAATAACTGTTTTGCTTTTTACATTCAAAATTTTATATATATCTTCCTTTTCCCAGAAATTTAATATTTTTCCCAGTATTTTAAGGATTTTCATTTATTTTGCAAATGTGTTTTGGCTTTATCAATACCTAAAAATTCTAGGCATGAGAAATTCATAGTTTTTATTATGGATAGTCAAGTAAAACTAAAATAAAGGTAATACAAGTTAATGAATAGGTGCTGCAATAATTATTGCTTTTTCTTTTAAAGTCAGTCATGCTCTACTTAGAATTGAGAAACACTTAAAGATAGAATACCATCAGTTCAGTTAAGTTCAGTCACTCATTCATGTCTGACTCTTTGTGACTTCATGGGCTAAAACATGTCAGGCTTCCCTGTCCATCACTAACTCCCAGAGCCTACTCAAACTCATGTCCATTCCATCAGTGATGTCATCCAACCATTTCATCCTCTGTTGTTCCTTTCTCCTCCTGCCTTCAAGTTTTCCCAGCATCAACAACTTTTCCAGTGAGTCAGTTCTTCGCATCAGGTGGCCAAAGTATTCGAGTTTCAACTTCAGCATCAATCCTTTCAATGAATGTTCAGGACTAACTTCCTTTAGGATTGACTGGTTGGATCTCCTTGCAGTCCAAGGGACTCTCAAGAGTCTTCCTCAACACCATATTTCAAAAGCATCAATTCTTCATCCTCAGCTATCTTTATAGTCCAACTCTCACATCCAAACATGACTACCAGAAAAACCATAGCTTTGACTAGATGGATATTTGTTGGTAAAGTAATGTCTCTGCTTTCTATTATGCTGTCTAGATTGGTCATAGCTTTTCTTCCAAGAAGCAACCATCTTTTAATTTCACTTCTGCAATCATCATCTGCAGTGATTTTGGATCCCCCCAAATAAAGTCTGTCACTGTTTACACTGTTTCCTCATCTATTTCCCACGAAGTAATGAGACCAGATGCCATAATCTTAGTTTTCTGAATGTTGAGTTTTAAGTCAACTTTTTCACTCTCCTCTTTCACTTTCATCAAAAGGTTTAGTTCTTCTTCACCTTCTGCCATTAGAGTGGTGTCATTTGCATATCTGAGGCTATTGATTTATCTCCCCACAATCTTGATTCCACCTTGTGCTTCACCCAGCACAATATTTTGCATGATATACTCTGTATATAAATTAAATAAGCAGGGTGACAATATACAGCCTTGACGTACTCTTTTTCCAATTTGGAACGAGTCTGTTGTTCCACGTCCAGTTCTAATTGTTCCTTCTTGATCTGCATACATATTTCTCAGGAAGGAGACAGGTCAGGTGGCCTGGCATTCCCATTTCGTGAAGAATTTTCCACCATTTATTGTGATCCACACAGTCAAAGGCTTTGGTGTAGTAAATAAAGCGAAGTAGATGTTTTTCTAGAACCCTCTTGCTTTTTCAATGGCCCAGCAGATGTTGGCAATTTGACCTATGGTTTCTGTACCTTTTCTAAATCCAGCTTGAACATTTGAAAGTTCACAATTTATGCACTGTTGAAGTTTGGCTCCTAGAATTTTGAGCATTACTTTACTAGCATGTGAGATGAACGCAACTGTGCACTAATTTGAACATTCTTTGACATAGCCTTTCTTAGGGATTGGATTGAAAACTGATCTTTTCCAGTCCTGTGGCCACTGCTGAGTTTTCCACATTTGCTGGCATATTGAGTGCAACATTTTCACAGCATCATCTTTTACGATTTGAAATAGCTCCACTGGACTTCCATCACCTCCAATAGCTTTGTTTGTAGTGCTGTTTCCTAAGGCACACTTAACTTCTCATTCTAAGATGTCTGGCTCTAGGTGAGTGATTAAACCATCATGGTTATCTGAGTCATGAAGACCTTTTTTGTATAGTTCTTCTGTGTTTTCTTGCCACCGTTTCTTAATATTTTCTGCTTCTGTTAGGTTCATAATATTTATGTTCTTTATTGTGCTCATCTTTGCATGAAAATTTTCCCTAGTATCTCTAATTTTCTTGAAGAGATCTCTCGTCTTTCCCATCTGTTGTTTTCCTCTATGTCTTTGCATTGATAGCTGAGGAAGGGTTTCTTAGCTCTCATTTGCTATTCTTTGGAACTCTGCATTCAAAAGGGTATATCTTTTCTTTTCTCCTTTGCCTTTCACTTCTCTTATTGTCTCAAATTTTTATAAGACCTTCTCAAGCCAATCATTTTGCCTTTTTGTATTTCTTTTTGAGGGAATGGTCTTGATCACTGCTTCCTATATAATGTCATGAGCTTCTGTTCATAGTTCTTCAGGCACTCTGTCTATCAGATCTAATCCCTTGAATCTATTTGTCACTTCCACCGTATAATCATAAAGGATTTGATTTAGGTCATACCTAAATGATCTAGTGGTTCTCCTTACTTTCTTCAATTTAAGTTTGAATTTGGCAATAAGGAGTTCATGATCTGAGCCACAGTCAGCTCTTGGTGTTATTTTTGCTAACTGTATAGAGCATCTCCATATTTGGCTGCAAAGAATATGATAAATCTTATTTTAATATTGACCATCCGGTGATGTCTACGAGTAGAATCATCCCTTGTGTTGTTAGATTAACACAGGTTAAAAAAAAGAAATTAAGGAATCTGGGGTTAGGTTGACATGAGTTTGAGTTGTAGCTTTTTCAAATTTATTTTTTCTTATGAATAAGAATAACTCAGCAGAAATGGCAAAACATTTTTCAGCAGGAAAAGGAAGGATGCAATAAAGAAAACACACTTTAGGAGTTGTTGTGAATATTATCTTGTGAACAAAAAAGAAACTGGGTAAGAAGCAGTGATAGACAGCTGTTGCTGATTCAGGAATGAGAAGTGATAGCAGGAAGCTGGTCTGAGGGCATAAAAAAGGAAGCTTAGTTAAGGCACTGGAGGCTTATATTCATGTGTTTTCTGACCTGATAAAATGTGGAAGTCATGGAGAATGTAAAGGAACAGGGGTCAATTTCTTGTTTGAGCATTTAGTAAAGTTTTAGCACTCTGTTTTCAATTAATGCCATTTGGAAGTCTGCTTTGCTATTAAAATATCCCCTTCCTCTTCACTTTCTCACCACCAAAACAAAGGGAGATGCAGGTGGACAGAGAGAGGAAATCACAGTGAAAAAAAGCATATGTGTCCATTTTGTTCATATCAAGACATAGAAAACAAAATATTTCAAATTATCAGTTCCAAGAATTAATATCGGGACTTAGTAACAGACAATATTGATTGGAAATTGGATAAATTTCAACTTTTCATCACACTCTATGTTGCAAAGCACAGTTTAGTACAAAGGAATACATCTTAACCTTTAACTATAAATGCTCATGTATTTTGAAATATTCAAAACTACTCAGTACAACTACATTTGGATAATCACCCTAATTTGTGAAGTAGAAATAAAAATAAGTCATGATTATATGGAGGAAAGGAGGAAATCTTTGTGTATGGTGAGAATTTAAATTGGTTAAGTTAGTATGGAAAGCAGTGTGTGTGTGTGTATGTGTGTGTAATCCTCAGAAAATTTAAAATAGACTTATCATAAGATCCAGTAGTTCTATTTCTGACTATAACAGAAAGAAAATGAAATCACTGTTTCAAAGAGATATCTGTACCACCATGTTCACTGCAGCATTATTTACAATAGTTCAAACATAGAAACAAATCACTGTTCATGGATAGATGAATGGATAAAGAAAATGTGGTATAGATAGATAGATATAGATATATAACCTCAATAGACTCATATATGAAGATGACACTACCCTTATGGCAGAAAGTGAAGAACGACTGAAGAGCTTCTTGATGAGGGTGAAAAAGAAGAGTGAAAAATTTGGCTTAAAATTCAACATTCAAAAAACGAAGATCATGGCATTTGTTCCCATCACTTCATGGCGAATAGATGGGGAAACAATGGAAACAGTGAGAAAATTTGTTTTCTTGGGCTCCAAAATCACTGCAGATGGTGATTGCAGCCATGAAATTAAAAGATGCTTGCTCCTTGGAAGAAAACTTATGATAATAGGTTTATTAAAAAGCAGAGACATCACTTTGCTGATAAAGGTCTGTCTAGCCAAAGCTATAGTTTTCCTGTTAGTCATGTATGGATGTGAGAGTTGGACCATAAAGAAATCAGAATGTTGAAGAATTTATATTTTTGAACTGTGGTTTTGGAGAAGACTCTTGAGAGTCCCTTGGACTGCAAGGAGATCCAACCAGTCAATCCTAAAGGAAATCAGTCCTGAATATTCATTGGGAGGACTGATACTGAAGCTGAAACTCCAATACTTTGGCCACCTGATGTGAAGAGCTGACTCATTAGAAAAGAGCCTGATGCTAGGAAAGATTTAAGGTAGAAGGAGAAAGGGATGACAGAGGATGATATAGTTGGGTGGCATCACCGACTCAATGGACATGAGTTTGAGCAAGCTCTGGGAGAGAGTGAAGGACAGAGATACCTGGCGTGCTCCATTCCATGGGGTTGCAAATAGCCAAACACTACTGAGCAACTGAACAACAAAGTATATATATAGATATATTCAGCCATGAAAAAGAAATTAATCCTCCATTTGTAACAACTTAAATGGAAATTGAAGACATTATGCTAAGTGAATTAAGTCAGAGAAAGGCAAAGACAGTAAGTCTCCTACATACAATCCTTCAAGATTTGAATTTTCAAAAGTGTAAAGGCACATTCCTTCACATCAGGCATGAGTGAAACTGCGGCTTGTCCTATATCTCCTAGTGCCGACAGTCCTTCAGCTCTATCATCTCTCACCTCCTCTCCCTCCTCCAGTCAGTAATTCTTCTGATCTGTTTACTTGATGCCAGGCCCTGTATGTCAACCATTGTACTATACTACTGTTCTTTTCAAGGTACTGTAAGAATAAAAGTTATTTCTTAATTTTTTTTGTATATTATTTGTGTGAAAGTATTATAAACTTATTATGATACAGCACTATATAGCCAGTTGTGTTAGTTGGTTAACTAGGCTAACTTTATTGGACTTATGAACTAATTGTACTTTTGAACATGCTGTCAGGATGAAACCCGTTTGTAGGGGACTTACTGTACTGCATGATCTCATTTATATGTGGAATCTGAAATAAGCAAACTTAAAGAAACAGAACAGATAGATGGTTGCTAGAGGTGGGGGTTGGATAGGGGAAAGGGGTGAAGGTGAAGGTGGTCAAAAGGTACAAACATCCAATTATGAGATCAATGTGTTCAAGATTAAGTGTTTTTAAAATAATAAAAATTAAATAAAGTACACAATTTTAATAGTTTAATATTGAAACAATCAATTCTAATGAGCATAAAATATTAGATACAAAAAAATATATCTTCTAAATACTCAAGAATTTAGAATTTAAAAAATCACAGGGTAAAAAGTTTTTATATAAATTTAAAAGGCATATTTTATTTTCAAATTCCAAATTTGTCTGAACTTTTCTTTCTAAAGTACAAAGGTATTTGTTCTTAATACATTCTTGAAATAAAGAGAGTTGTTGTAGAAGTCAGGATTGTCATACATATTTTACTTTTGTATATTTAAATTCTTTTCTGTGGGTTTTCTTTGAGCAGGGATAAGAAGAATTCATTTCTTACTACTCTTTGCAAAGCTTTTAAAAATGTCCCGGTATATTGTTGGCAAGGGACCATGAAAATGCTGATAATGATGGAAGGAGTAACTGATTTTGAACCTCTTTTACTTAAAATTTTCTTGCACTTCCTGAGCATACAGAACACAAAGTGCTTAAGTACAATAATTACAAATGTTTCTTTAAAGGTATTTTTATCTGTCCACATTTCAAACACACAGGGAATTGGAATGTAAATGCATAATGGTAGTTCTTATCATTTATTTTGAATGATAAATTTTAAAGCAACTTTTATGAAACCCACTGGAAGATTTTTTCTGGTACCAATTTATTTTTATTTTGATTTGACAACAAATGCTCATGCTTTTGATATGAATTTTTAATGTAATACTTGAATGTATAGCTTAAATATTATGTGGATTAATAAGGTTACAATTTTATGTATGAATTTATATTTAAAGATGAATTAATAGCTCTTTAAAACAGATAATCATGTTTTCAGTAAAATGCAATGCTTTTGTATTTGTTTAAAATATCAGTCTGGATTGTTTTCAAGATCTGTTTTAAGCTGAAGTGTATCCCCTCCAAATTTATATGCTGGAGAAGTTTTCATCCCCAATGCCCCAGAATGTAACTGTATTTGGAGAGAAGGTGTTTAAAAAGATAACTAAATTACATTGAGGCCATATGGATGGACTCTAATCCAAATGACTGATGTCCTTATAAGAACAGTAGATTGGAGCACACTCACAGAAGGCCGACCCTGTGTAGACACAGGGAGATGATAGCCATCAACCAGCTAAGAAGAAAGGCTTTATAGAAATCCAACCCTGATGCTACATTGATCTTGGACATATATCCTCTAGGACTGTAAGAAAATTAATTTCTCTCCTTTAAGCTTCCTAGTCTGTGTAGCTTTGGTATGGCAGCTCTAGAAAACTAACATATCATTGTGCCAAATTATTTGTGACATGGCAAATGTGATTATAAAAATTATTCATTTTGCTGGTATATATTTACAAATTATATCATATTAAGCTTTAGGTGTCATAGTCAACCTCCTCCCTCAGACAAATTATTTTCTCTTTTTCTCCACACACAAAGTGACATAGACTCAAAATAAAATGTGTATGGTTAGCAGTGGCTTCTCAAAGCATTTATCCACCTGGGAAGGGAATAGAAATAGTAAACAACTGCAATGTCACAACAACAAAAACACAAGGATTATTTAGTATCCTTTGATTGAATTTGGAAAGCATTTCCTCCAATCAAAGGGTCAGTGAAGGAGAAAGCAAAAGCATCATCAGTTGAGTTGCTGATGTATCATACAGTAAACTTCTAGTCCTGGAAACAGGCAGGACTCAGGCCTCCGCCATGAACATTCATAAAATCAGAATCAGCCATACCCACCCTGACTTTGGGATGCCCAGAATCCCAAGTCCACTCTTCCCTGTCATGGTTCAACTTCCCACACCCAAGGAAAATCCAAGTTCAGGGATAGAGGAAGACACAGAAAGAAATCGAAGCACTTAGGGTATCTGAGAGCACGTGGGCACCTGGGAGAGAAGAGCAAAGGGCATAGTCTAGATCCTTAGAAAGTGAGTCATTAATCTTAACAGGGAATGGAGGTTGGAGGTTCCAGAGTGAGGTGGGAAGGAGGGAGGCCAGGTGGTGACCTGCAGTGCTTCCTTTCTGGGATGAACAAGGGGTGTGTGTGTGTGTGGTGCAGACATTTTTCCACTGGCTTCTATTTACATCAACAGATAATCCAAGCAGGGGATGGGTACTTATAGGAATGTATTTCTTCACCAATCAGTAACTAGGAGCCTTGAAGAGAGGACAGGTGGTATGGAAACCTGTGGGTTAAGTCAGGTAGAATCATCTGACATTTCTGCTGGCTAAGGGCAGAAAGGACTGGTCCCAAACAGAAAATTTTTACAAGAAAATAAGGAAAGTCTGAATTGTAAGAATTTCATGTATCAAGTGAATGATTGCACAGGATTTTGAAAGCAGGTAAATATATGTTTACAGCACCATTAAAGAGTTGAATATTTAGTATGTACATATAAAAAAATACTCATGTAAATAGTGAGTATCCTCAGCATTTAGATATAGGTTTGTGTTTTTTTTTATGTAAAAATGTATCTTTCACATTATCTTCAAATAATAAATATTTTTAAATGATACAGGTATTTAAAATAGGGGAGGATTAAGTGATGTTTAAAATGCAATCTACATCTAATCTAGAGAACACATTTGGTGTCTCCTTTTCTGATAATAATCTTTTATGGCTACAGGTTTTTCATGCTGTGCCACTGGCTTTGTCTTTAGTGGAAATTTATTCTTCCATTTATTCAGCTATTCTACATAATAACATTTAATATTAGAGAGACTTTTGTAGTTGTCAAGACACTTTTGCATAACTTCTCATTTAATCTTCACAGCTGTCTGGAGAAATAGATAAAGTAAGAATTACTCTCACTGATTTAGAGATGAAGAAGCTAACTCAAGAGAAATCATCTAAAAGGCTTCAGGATACATAACCATCCTTGGAAGGACCTACACCTCTCATGTTTTCATGTTAAGTATGATGTTCTCCTCATCACTTCATAAAGTATTTTGAAATTTGCACCACCCCAGTGTAATATTCTTCATCCCATTGGTGACAAAATATTCCCATGGAACAGAGAGAAGAAAGTCTCACAGTCTCTTCTGTGAGGATTAAGCACTCTCATATGGTTAATCCTAGTTCTCCACTCACCAAATGTAAGGAATCAGTTTACAACAGGCAGCCATCCAGGAACCTAGAGGAAGCTCTGTGGAGACCTCTAGGATGATCCTGCACTCCACCCATGATTTTTAAGCCCTCTTTCATTCCCATCACTCATGCACTGGGAGGAGATTTACCCATAGCTCCACACCAATGCAAACTCCCTACCATCCGGGCATTAAGTGCACACAGACACACACACCTGGTTNCGTATGGTTAATCCTAGTTCTCCACTCACCAAATGTAAGGAATCAGTTTACAACAGGCAGCCATCCAGGAACCTAGAGGGAGCTCTGTGGAGACCTCTAGGATGATCCTGCACTCCACCCATGATTTTGAAGCCCTCTTTCATTCCCATCACTCATGCACTGGGAGGAGATTTACCCATAGCTCCACACCAATGCAAACTCCTTACTATCCGGGCATTAAGTGCACACAGACACACACACCTGGTTACACACTTGGCTACTTCAACAGAAGTTCATCCATTGCTGAAGCTCTTTGTCTGTGACAGATGAGTAATTTTAGCCCACTTAGTCATGGGGAGGCAGGACAATGCAGGGGAGGTCTACAGAATCTGGAATGAGACATGCTTGATTGTTTTGTTTTGTTTTGTTTTTCTTTAAAAAAAACAATTGTATTTTGAGTGCCATATTAGATTTCTATAGCTACTATAACAAACTGCCAAAATTTTAGCAGCTTTAAACAACATAAATTTTGTATGTTACAGTTCTATAGGTCTTAAGTCCAGTACAGTTCTCACTGGGCTAAAATCAAGGTGTTAGCAGGCTGTATTCCTTTTTAAAGGCCCTAGTGGAGAATCCGTTCCTTTGGTGACTTGGGCTGTTGGCAGACTTCAGTGCCTTGCAGTCATAAAAATGAAATGTGTGTCCTTGCTGGAGGCCAGCTGAAGGCCTCTTCTAGCTTTCAGTGGCTGCCTGCATCCATTGGTTCATAGCCCTCTTCTTCTGTCTTCATAAATAGCAGATCCAGTCCTTCTCACACTTCACATCTTTTATGAGATACACTTGAGTTTTTCCTCCTTATACAGTAACAGATTCTGGGAAAGTCAATCATCTTAATGTATGTAATTTCCCTACAATATTCTGAGCCTTTTTAATTTGGAAATGTGAAAAAATGATACTTAAAATGTTTCAAAAAATTCTGCTTTAAGATATTATATGACCATTCATTCTTGTTCATTCTCTGTTGCTCATTGTGTCTGACTCTGTGACCCATGGACTGTAGCCTGCCATGAGATTTTCTAGGGAAGAACACTGGAGTGTATTGGCATTTCCTACTCCAGGAGATCTTCCTGATCCAGGGACTGAGCCTGTTTCTCCTGAATTGGTAGGTGGATTCTTTACCACTGAGCCACCTGGAAAGCAGCAAGCCCCATTATAATACAAAGACAAGCCAAGATAAGCTTTGCTTAAGTAATTCCTGTATTATTACTTATTGTCACACAGTAGACTTAGACTGGGAAAATCTACTCATCTGATAGGAATTTTATTAAATGTAAATAAAAAATATAATGTATCTAGTACATATTAAGTACAAAATAAACATATACCCTCTTCAAATCCGGGCCTACTCCTTTTCTCTTGGTGAAAACTATGAATTAATATGATTAACTACCTTACTCATTGATTCTCATTTACACATGCCTGTGCCTTTCACACTCACCACTCCTTTTCTGCCTAATATTTTCTGACTAATCCTGTTTGCTTCCTCCACTGTCTTAAAAAATCCACATACAATTTAGTTATTAAAGCTTTTTGTTTGTTAAACAATGCTTCTGGCATATCATCACCATCATCACTCTCTTCTCTAACTTTTTTGCAACTTTCACTAAACGAGCCCCAACCAAAAATAAACAGTACAGGTAATTGCATTAATACCAATAATGTATGCCACTGCTTCCAAGAAACTTAGAATTCAATAAAGGAACACAAATTGTGTATGTATGTGGGTACTCACAAGTTTTATGAACAGCATGTTATAATTTTTATGATAGGATTTGTTCAGAGTTGGACTTCCCTGGTGACTCAGATGATAAAGCATCTGTCTACAATGCAGGAGACTGAGGTTCAGTCCCTGGCTCGGGAAGATCCTCTGAAGAAGGAAATGGCAACCCCTTCAAGTACTGTTGCCTGGAAAATCCTGTGGATGGAGGAGTGTAGTAAACTACAGTCCATGGGGTCACAAACAGTTGGAGATAACTGAGTGACTTCACTTCTAATTTTTTTTTCCTTTGTTCAGAGTTGGGTGGAGATATGTAGGAAATTGTAGATATGTAGATATGTAGGTCAAGGCTGTATATTGTCACCCTGCTTATTTAACTTATATGCAAGTACATCATGAGAAACACTGGGTTGGAAGAAGCACAAGATGGAATCAAGATTGCTGGGAGAAATATCAATAACCTCAGATATGCAGATAATACCACTCTTATGATAGAACGTGAAGAGGAACTAAAATACCTCTTAATGAAAGTGAAAGTGGAGAGTGAAAAATTTGGCTTAAAGCTCAACATTCAGAAAAGTAAAATCATGGCCTCAGGTCCCATCACTTCATGGGAAACAGATGGGGAAACAGTGGAAACAGTGTCAGACTTTATTTTCTTGGGCTCCAAAATCACTGCAGATGGTGATTGCAGCCATGAAAGTAAAAGATGCTTACTCCTTGGAAGGAAAGTTATTACCAACTTAGATAACATAACATGTCTCAAAAACAGAGACATTACTTTGCCAACAAAGGTCTGTCTAGTCAAGGCTATGATTTTTCCAGTAGTCATGTATGGATGTGAGAGTTGGACTGTGAAGAAAGCTGAGTGCTGAAGAATTGATGCTTTTGAACTGTAGTGTTGGAGAAGACTCTTGAGAGTCCCTCGGACTGCAAAGAGATCCAACCAGTCCATCCTAAATGAGATCAGTCCTTGGTATTCTTTGGAAGGAATGATGCTAAAGCTGAAATTCCAGTACTTTGGCCACCTCACACAAAGAGTTGACTCATTGGAAAACAATCTGATGCTGGGAGGGATTGGGGGCAGGAGGAGAAGGGGATGACAGAGGTTGAGATGGCTGGATGGCATCACCGACTTGATGGACGTGAGTCTGAATGAACTCCTGGAGTTGGTGATGGACAGGGAGGCCTGACGTGCTGCAAATCATTGGGTTGCAAAGAGTCGGATAAGACTGAGCAACTGAACTGAACTGAACTGAACTGAGATAGGTAGGTAAATTTTAATAGTTTGGGGCAGGAGGTTTGGCAGAAAGATGTATTTACAGTTACAGATATTTAACCTGAGAATTAAAACATAGGCATATGTTCACTGTGCTGTCAAATGCTGAGGAATATTGAAATCATCCAGTGGAGCAGGCAGAGGAACTCTAATGCAATCAGTAACTGGATGTAAATTGTGATCACTGGGATTCAAAGGACAAAACTGTACAGTAGGAAGCCTGTTGGAAAGCTTAGGTGTAACAAAAGCATTGATAAGGAACATAGGCTGTGGCAAGTAAATTTGGAGTTCATCCTGTGGTTAGTGAAAAATTTTAAATCAGAAGTCATAGGCTTTATTTTAAAAGATTTTTTTTTTCTTTTTGTAGAGTAGAGGAGAGTAAAAACAAGTATGAAATTCAGCCAAAATCACGTTGTGAAGATGCAGAAGAGTGAGAGATAAGAGGTAGAGACACATTGTCTATAAGAAGGTACAGTGACTAGAGACTGACAGTATAGAGGTGGTGAAACAGCAAGAGGCTTAAGTTATCTAAAGTAACACTGTTTTTGCTGGAGTGTCTGGATGTACTATCAGAAAAATGTAGGAGCTAGAACAGCCAAAATGAGGGGAAAGATAAGGAGTTTAGTTTTAAACAAAGGTTGAGACATCTTTATGTAACTAATAAAGTTTAAATATATGAAATTGAAAATATTTGACCATTTTTGACTTAATAAAGAGCAATTTTATACTGTACACCTAATAAATACTTGGGTTTACTTTCTCATGGAACCTCTAGCTCAACGTTACCCTCAGCTTTGCCTTCCTCTAAGCTTTACTGAAAGGAGACATGATTTCAAATATAAACTATGTATAACTCATTAGAGAAATATTTATATGTGTGTTAATGAATTTTTTAATGTCCATGAAATTATGCATTTTAAAATTGGCTCAAAATATTTAAGAATTTAAAAAACACCTCAATTCAGCTCAGTGGCTCAGTCATGTCCGACTCTTTGTGACTCCATGAATCGCAGCATGCCAGGCCTCCCTGTCCATCACCACCTCCCAGAGTTTACTCAAACTCAAGTCCATTGAGTCAGTGATGCCATCCAGTCATCTCATCCTCTGTTGTCCCCTTTTCCTTCTGCCCCCAATCCCTCCCAGCGTCAGAGTCTTTTCCAAAGAGTCAACTCTTCGCATGAGGTGGCCAAAGTACTGGAGTTTCAGCTTTAGCATCATTCCTTGACAGATACTTAACTACAGAAATCGACTAAAGAACAAATAGAAAATATGAATAGATCTATAATAAACAGAAAGAGTAAACCACCAACTTAAAAATTTTCCACAAAGAAAAGCTCAGACACAGATGGCATCATGGATCAATTCTACCAAACATTTAAAGAAATAATACCAATTCTTGACAATATCTCCCCTGAAACAATAGAGCAGGGAACATATTCCAACTCATTCTATGAATTTATTCTTACACAAAACCAAATAAAGGCATCACAAGGAAGAAGAAAACTATAGACCAGTAACTTTTAAAAGTATAGACAACAATTCTTAATACAACACTAGCAAATCAAATCCACCAACATATAAAGGGTTATGCACTGTGATCAAGTGACGTTTATCCAGGAATACAGTGTTGGTTTAATATCCAAATATCAATTAAAATGATACACCATTTCAATAGAATACAGAGCTATTAGGCATATCATTTTTATTATTCTGTTTTCAGATGCTTTGATCTGAGGCCTGGCTGACCCTAGAGGGACTGCCCCTCTCAGGATGAACAATATCTAGCTTGCCCACAATTGCACCCTCTATATGCAAACCAGCCAATCCAGAGCCCACACCCTAACAACCTGCTCTATCTGCCTCTTCCTCATCTTGAAGTACAGAATCTACAAAAACCCAAAGTAACATCATTTTGCCCTTACAATCAGGAGCAAGATAAGGATGTTACTCTTGCCACTTATAGTCAAACTTGTACTGGAGGTTCTAGACAGGATAATCAAGGAAAATAAGTAAGAGGCATCCAAATTGGAAAAAAAGAGTACAACTATTCAACCCACTCCAGTACTCTTGCCTGGAAAATTCCATGGATGGGTGAGCCTGGTATGGTACAGTCCATGGGATCACAAAGAGCTGGACACGACTGAGCAACTTCACATGTCTATCCAAAGATATGATCTTGTATATAGAAAGTCCTAAGGAACTCTCTAAAAATGATTAGAATGAGTAAGTGAATATAGCAAGGTTGTAAGATGCAAGATTAATACCCCAAAATAAACAACCTTGTTTCTAATAGTCTAGTGTAGTAGTCTTCTATTACCACTATAACAAATTGCTACACATTTTGTGGCTTAAAATGAAAGACAATTAATTTTAAGTATTTATTTGGCTGCTTTGGGTCTTAGTTGTGGCATATGGGGTCTTCATATCATCATGCAGGACATTGTTGTTGAGGTGAACAGATTATCTAGTTGTGGCTCAAGGGCTCAGTAGTTGCAATGTGGGGGCTTAGTTGCTCTGTGGCATGTAGGATCTCAGGTCCCCAACCAGAAATCAAACCTGTGCCCTGCACTTTGTAAGGGAGATTCTTAATCACTGGACCACCAAGGAGGTCCCAATTTATTATCTTTAGTTCTGTAAATCAGAGGTATGAGATGGACCTCTATGGGGTAAAATCCAGGTGTCAACAGGGCTGTATTTCTCTCTGGAGGCTCTAGGGGAGAATATATTTCCTTGTTCTTTAAAATTCTCTGTGCTGCCCATAACCCACAGCTCATGGCCCCTCCTTGAATAATTCCAACCTCTTCTTTCATCATCAAACCTCGTTTCCCTCTGGGAACTGGGAAAATACGAGTGATTACTAATAGCTATTTTCTTTATTTAGTAGGGTGATGGAAATTTTCTCAAATTGATTATGGTGGTGATTGTGCAGCTCTGTGAATGTACTAAAATCAGTTGAATTGTAGACTTTAGATGAGTGGATAGTAGGTGAATTATATATCAATAAAATTGTTTAAAAATAAGAACAGTGTGACATGAGCAATATCTTCAAATAAAGCAATATGAATAGATATGTTTCTACAACACACTTTTTATACAAAACTATCTACTTTATTTAAATATTAGTATTTCCTTATAACTATTTAAATTTGATAGGAAAATATTAGAATGAATATAAGAACACAGAGAAAAATTTAAAAATAATTAAGAAAAATTACCACTGAGAAATCAACACAGTACAAATTCTAGAGTGTAACATTTTATTCTCTATTAAGTCAAGATAATTTTTATAATGAAACCAAGATGAGATTAACTTATGCAGATTTCATAGACTCATTTTGGAATGTAGTGTAAATCTATTTACTTTGATTATTTAAGCATAATTTCAACCCTAAATGAACTATTATTTGAATCATCTTATGCATTACAGTGTTTAAGCAGAATGTGGGTAAGATGGTAAAAAGAATTATGATATCTAAAATACTCATGAAAAAGGAGCAGTTCAGCCTCATGAGGAGGCAATGAAACATTTTAATTGTAGTTTTAAAATTCAGCATTTAAATCTGTCAAGGCTCAGGCAGCACTCCAGCAATGGGGAGACCACAAAAGTTACTCTGGTTCTTAAATGAGTTGTGAGCAACAGGATGAATGGCTGACTTTTCAAATGACTGCATATAAAGTTTGTCACCAAGACACTAAAGGAAATTAAGAGAGCAAACAATTTAGAGCATGGTAATGTAAATAGTTCTTGATGCAATAGTCACCTTGTAGAATTCATGGCCACAGTAAGATGGCTAAATAAATATAAAGTCTCAGTAATTTTATGAGTAATAATAAAAGTTTATGTCAACTAGTACATTGATAAAAGTGCTACCTAACAGATTGTAATTAAAAAGTTGTCTTAATATCTGAATGGAAGCCAAGTATTCACAAAAAGAGATTTGATTTCAAAAGACAACAAAATGTGAAGTTGGCAAGTAAGACACATTCTGATGGGAATAATCTTTCACAGAGTTGAAGGCACCAGCCCCTGGAGCTCCAGTGATGGACAACAAGCATTTCCCACCTGGATCTCTGCAGCAGCATGCTCCTGGTCCATGTCAGTCCTTTACACTACCAAGAGCTCAACACTGAAGGTTTTTTATTTTTATTTATTTTTTCCTGTTGGGACAGTCAATGTTGGGGGAGGCAATCTCCAGGTAGCACCTCCAACCAATACATGATGAGAACTGGTAGAAAAATGACTCCAGCTCTCTATTGCCTCAGATGGGATAATACTAAGGTCTGCTGAACATTATCACCTGAGATCCCTCACAAGCCGGAGCCTCAGCTGCTTAGTCAAGAACATGGTCTTCAATGAGTCTGTTAACCAGAACTTAAGAAATGGTAATCTAACTGAAATAGAGAGGAGTTTATTGGGGGTTTGTTAGGACTTCAGGTCACGAGACACAGATTTAAGAGGCACTTGAATAACATTGCACAGGACTGCAAAATGGAAGATGGTTTATAAAGGCAAGACTTCAAGGCTATACAAATTGTAAAGGATTAGTTAGTAAGGCAGCAGGATACAAGATCAACATACAGATATCAGTTGTATTTCTTTATACTAACGATGAAATATCAGAAAGGGATACAAAAAAGCAATGTCTTTTAGAATGACACCAAAAAATACATGGGGAATAAACCTGACCAGGCAAGTAACAGATTTATATGCTGAGAACTATAAAATATTAACAAAGGAAATTGAAGATGTTTCAAAGAAGTGGAAATATATTCCATGCAGTTGGATTGGAAGAATTAATTTTGCTCAAATGACCATACTTTCAGAAACAATCTACAGATTTAATGTGATACCTGTCAAATTATCTGTGACATTTTTCACAGAACTAGAACAAATAATACTAAAATTTATGTGAAGCCAGAATTGCCAAAGCAATTGTAAGGAAAAAGAACAAACTAGAAGGCATAATTCTCCCAGATTTCAGACAATACTATCAATACAAAGCTATAGTAATCAAAAAGGCATGATATCGACACAGAACATACATATGCATCAATGGAACAAAATAGAAAGCCAAGAAATAAACCCACACACCTATGGACAATTAATCTTTGATTAAGGAGACAAGATTATACAATGGCAAAGAGACAGTCTCTCCAGCAAGTCGTGTTAGAAATCTTGAATAGTGCATGTAAATCAATGAAGTTAGAGCACACTCTCACATCATATGCAAAAATAAACTCAAAATGGCTTAAAGACTTCAACATAAGACATGATACCATAAAACTCCTAGAAGAGAACATAAGCAAAACAATCTGTCATATAAATTATTCCAATGTTTCCTTAGGTCAGTCTCCAAAGGCAAGAAAAATAAAAGCAAAAATAAACAAATACCTAGTTTTTGCACAGCAAAGTGAAGTCGCTCAGTTGTGTCTGACTCTTTGAGACCCCATGGACTGTAGCCTACCAGGATCCTCCACTCATGGGGTTTCCAGGCAAGAGTACTGGAGTGGGTTGCCATTTCCTTCTCCAGGGGATCTTCCCAACCCAGGGATCAAACCTGGTCTCCCACATTGTAGGCAGATGCTTTACTGTCTGAGCCACCAGGGAAGTCCTTTGCATAGCAAAGGAAACCATAAACAAAAAGAAAAGACAGCCTTCAGAAGGGAGAAAATATTTGCAAATGATGCAACTCAGTGACTGACAAGGGCTTAATCTCTGAAATATACTAACAGTTCATACAATTCAACAACAAGAGAGAAACAACTCAGCTGAGAAATGGGCAGAGAATTAAACATTTTTCCAAAGAAGACATACAGATGGCCAGCAGGCAAATCAGAAAATACTCAACATAACTATTTGTTGTTGTTTAGTCACTAAGCAGTGTCAGGCTCTATGACACCATGGCCTGGAGCATGCCAGGCTCTTCTCTCCTCAACTGTTTCTCAAAGTTTGCTCAAATTCCTATCTACTGGATCAGTGATGCTTTCTAACCATCTTTTTTTCCTCTGCCGCCCCATTCTCCTTTTACTATCAGTCTTTCCCAACATCAAGATCTTTTCCAATGAGTCTGCTCTTTGCATCAGATAGCCAAAATATTGACGTTTCAGCATCAGTCCTTCAGATGAATATTCAGGATTGATTTCCTTTAGGATTGACTGGTTTCATCTTCTTGAGGTCCAAGGGACTCTCAAGACTCTTCTCCAACACCACAGTTCAAAAGTGTCAATTCTTTGGTGCTCAGCCTTTTTGTAGGCCAACTCTCACATCCAAACCTGACTACTGGAAACAAACATAACTTTGATTACACAGACTTTTGTTGGCAACGTAATGTCTCTGCTTTTTAATAAAGTGTCTAGGTTTGTCATAACTTTTCTTCCAAGGAGAAACCTTTTCTTAATTTCATGGCTGCAGTCACCATCTACAGTGATTTTGGAGCCCAAGAAATAAAGTTTCTCACTGTTCCCCTATCTATTTGCCATGAAGTGATGGGACTGAAGGCCATGATCCTCCTTTTTTGAATGTTGAGTTTTAAACCAGCTTTTTCACTCTGCTCTTTCACCTTCATTAAGAGACACTTTAGTTCCTTTTCATTTTCTGCCATAAGTGTGGTGTCATCTGCATATTTGAAGTTGCCAATATTTTCCCAACATCTTGATTTCAGCTTGCACTTCAAATTGCCTTGCATTCTGTATGATGTACACTGCGTATAAGTTAAATAATCAGGGTAACAATATACAGCCTTGATGTACTCCTTTCCCAATTTGAAACCAGTCCATTGTTCCATGTCCAGTTCTGTTAATTTCTGACCTGCATACATGTTTCAAATTAGGCAAATAAGGTAGCCTTGTATTTCCATCTGTACAAGAATATTCTGAGTCTGTTGTGATCCACAGAGTCAAAGGCTTTAGCATAGTCAATGAGGCAAAATTAGATGTGTTTTTTTTTTCCCCTTAAATTTCTCTTGCTTTTTCTACGATTCAATGAATGTTGAAAATTTGATCTCTTGTTCCTTTGCCTTTCCTAAATCCACCTTGTACAACTAGAATTTTTTGGCTCATGTACTGTTGAAGCCTAACTTGAAGGATTTTGAGCATTACCTTGCTAGCATGTGAAATGAGTGCTGTTGTGTGGTAGTTGGAACATTCTTTAGTATTCCCTTCTTTGGGATTGGAATGAAAACTGACATTTTCCAGTTCCATGGAAAGATCATATCTTTGACTGCACAGATCCTTGTCAGCAAGGTGCTGTCTGTCTCTGCTTTTTAATACACTATCTAGGTTTGCCACAGCTTTCCTTCCAAAGAACAAGTGTCTTTTAGCTTTATCGTTATAGTCACCATCCCCAAGGATTCCGAAGCTCAAGAAATTAAAATGTGTCACTGCTTCCATTTTTTCCTCTTCTATTTGCTATGAAATGATAGAACTATATGTCATGATATTAGCTTTCCTCTCTCTCTCTCTCTCTTTTTTTTTTTTAATTTTAAATCATGAAAGTATGATAACACATTTACAAGGGACTTGGAAAATACAGAACAAAGTTACATATGTTTCTTCTATATATTATACTTATTTTAAGTAGATCAATTAATATTTTTAGTTGTTTCAATATCAATCTCTCAAAAATTAATAGAATGCATATACAGAAAAGCAGTAGACCTGAGAAGCACTATGAACCAAATCATTATAATTAAGATTTAGAAGGCATTGGCAACCCACTCTAGTACTCTTGCCTGGAAAATCCCATGGACGGAGGAGCCTGGTGGGCTGCAGTCCATGGGGTCTTTAAGAGTAGGACATGGCTGAAAGACTTCACTTTCACTTTTCACTTTCATGCATTGGAGAAGGAAATGGCAACCCACTCCACTATTCTTGCCTGGAGAATCCCAGGGACAGAGGAGCCTGGTGGGCTGCTGTCTATGGGCTTACACAGAGTCGGACACGACTGAAGTGATTCAGTAGCAACAGCAGCAGCATACAATTTTCACACAACAGTAGGATGCAAAATTTTATTCAAATTCCCATAGACTATACACTAGGAGATACTGGAATGTATTCAGGGACATAAAACAAAGTGCAAAAATTTAATTGTGTAAGTGTGTTGAAATCATACAGAATGTGTTCTCTTAATAGTGTAGAATTGTGTTAAAAATCAATATAAAAAGATACTTGAAACTAACCCACATATTTTCAAATGCAATGTGGCTTTACCAAGAGAGATCTTTGACTTAGCCTTTGCAAGCCTCATAAAGTTAGAAGAATGAAAAAATAGAGGCTGATTACAGAGAATAAACCATTTAAATGAGAAATTGTCAAAATGAGAAATCAATATAAAATATATTTTTAAAATTCCATCTATTTGGAAATTAAATACCTGCTTTTAAATGATGGGTATATCTAAGAAGTCACAACAAGGAAAATTAGAAAATATTTGTAAGAGTCAAAATGAAAATATAATTTACCAGAATTTGTTGCATGAGGAAACTTGAATACAATATGAAAACAAATAATGAATACCAGCATGCAATTTTTTTGAAATTTGGACAAAATCTGTAGTATCACAGGTTAATACTGTAGTAATACTGTATCACATGTTAATTTCCTGTTTTTTTTTTTAACAGCATTTCTTTATATTATCAGAATTGGATTAGAAGTTTCAAGGCTCATCTTTTTTTTTAAATCACTGAGATAATAAGCTTTCTAGTCT
>SJYW01041627.1:43405-64679 GCA_006410735.1 Raphicerus campestris | reverse complement strand
ATATATATATATATATATATATATTAGTATATAATAGAGTTTTTGCTAAAATTGATAAAGGCTTGAGGAAGAACAACAAAAAATCAATAAGGAGAAGTTGGAAAACAAAAACTAAGTGAAATGGAAAGACTGAATATGAAATAGAAAATGTGAAACAAAGTAGATAAAAGTGTAAAAAAAAAAATCTTCATGTGGTCCAGCTCTTTTTAAATATGAATGCTCATTAGAATGGAGAAGGCAATGGCACCACACTCCAGTACTCTTGCCTGGAAACTCCCATGGACAGAGGAGCCTGGTAGGCTGCAGTCCATGGGGTCATGAAGAGTTGGACAAGACTGAGCGACTTCACTTTTACTTTTCACTTTCACGCATTGGAGAAGGAAATGGCAACCCACTACAGTGTTCTTGCCTGGAGAACCCCGGGGATGGGGTAGCCTGATGGGCTGCCATTGATGGGGTCAGGCAGAGTTGACACGACTGAAGCGACTTAGCAGCAGCAGCAGCAGCTCATTAGAAATGCATCTGCAGCTTTGGAGGAGAAAAAGCAAACCTGGGCAGTGGCATTTTTCAGAAAAAATCGAAGATAATTCTGATATATTTATAAATTTAAAAAATAAAAATAAAAAATGATTACAGATTTTCTAGTAAATGGTAGTTTTAGAGATGTAGAACTCTATTATTTTCTGTTGCCCAACCATGATAGAATGGTATTAAATGAGTAATAGTTACATAATCACAATAGTATTAATAAAATATGTTAGCCAGTTTACACAATCGATAGTCAAGCAAGCAAAAAAAAAAAATCATTATAATTGCAAGTGATAATGGAAACATGATTGATCTAACAATATAAAATAATTGCAGACAATTGGGGGTAAGTAGAGTGGTACAATAAGTGGAAGTGCATATGTGCACATGCGTTCATCTAGCCAGCCAATGTCTTTTGGTTGGTGTACTTAATCCATTTACAGTTAAGGTAATTATTGATATATATGATCCTACTACCATTTTCTTAATTGTTTTGCATTTATTTTGTATTTTTTTTCCTTCTCCTGTGTTTCCTGCCTAGATAATTTTCCATTGTACTTGTAAAGCTGGTTTAGTGTTGTTGAATTCTCTTAACTTTTGCTTGTCAGGAAAACTTTGATTTCTCCATCAAATCTGAATGAGAGTCTTGCTGGGTATAGTATTCTTTGATTGTAGGTTCTTCCTTTTAATCACTTTTATTTACATCTGACATTGAGAAATTAGCTCATAACCTTATGGCAGTTCCCTTGTGTGTTATTTGTCACTATATCCTTGTTGCTTTCAGTATTTTATCTTTGTCTTTTATTTTTGTTAGTTTGATTACTGTGTCTTGGTGGGTTCCTCCTTGACTGTGTCCTGCCTGAGACTCCCTAAACTTCCTGAACTAGATTGACTATTTCCTATGTTACAGAAGTTTTCATCTATTTACCCTTAAAATATTTTGGGGTCTTTTTCTGTCTCTTCTCCTTCTGGGACACCTATAATGTGAATACTAATCCAATTAATTTTGTCCCAGAGGCCTCTTAGGCTGTCGTCATTAAATTTTTTTTTTTTTTCTATATTCAGTTATGTCACAATGATTTCCACCATTCTGTCTTGCAGGTCATGTGTTCATTCTTCTGTCTCAGTTTTTCTGTTACTGATTTCTTCTAGTGTGTTGGTCATCTGTTTGTTTTTTAGTTTTCTAGGTTTTACCATTTCTTGCATCTTCTCCATTCTTTTCTAAGATCCTGGATCATCTTCACTATAACTATTTTGAATTGTTTTTCTGGAAGGTTACCTATCTCCATTTCATTTAATTATTTTTTCTGGGATTTTATTTTGTCCCTTTATCTGATACAAGTCCTCTGCCTTTTCATCCTAATTATCTGAAATGTGGTTTTTGTTTTAGCTGCTATGGAATTGTTTTTTTTTTTTTTTTTTTTAAACTTCTGTCTGCTTTCAGTTGGATAAGGCTATAAGAGGCTTGTGTAAACTTCCTGATGGGAGGGACTGGTCAGGGGAGAAACTGGGTCTTGCTCTGAGGGACAGGACTATGTTCAATAAGCTTTAAGCAGATTGCCTGCTGATGGATGGGGTCGTGTTCCTTCCCTGTTAGTTGCTTGGCTTGAGGAACTAAGCCCAGGAACTCTCTGGACTTAGTGGGCTCTTTGGTAGTGTTAATGGCAAACTCCAAGAGGCTTACGCCTAGAAGTACTTTCCAAAATTGCTACTGGCAGCGTTTGTGTCCCCAAGGCAAGCTACTGCTGACCCATGCCTCCACAGTAGAGCCTCCCAACACTAGCAAGTATATTTGGTTCAGTCTTCTGCTTCTTTCCCCTAGGTCTTGGTGCACACAAGATTTTATTTGTGCCCTCCAAGAGTGGAGTCTGTTTCTCCAAGTCCTGTTGAAGTCTTGCAATCAAATTCCTCCAGACTTCAAAGTCAGATTCCCTGGGAGTTCCCACTCACTTTGCTGGATCCCCACCCTGGGAAAGCTGAAGTGGGGCTCAGAACTTTCTCCACGCTGGAAGAACTTCTTCAGTATTATGATTGCCTGTTTGTGGGTCACCTACCCAGTTCAGTTCAGTTCAGTTCAGTTCAGTCGCTCAGTCATGTCCGACTCCTTGTACCTCATGAACTGCAGCACACCAGGACTCCCTGTCCATCACCAAATCACAGAGTCCACCCAAACCCATGTCCATCGAGTCAATGATACCATTCAACCATCTCATCCTCTGTCATCCCCTTCCTTTTCTGCCCTCAGTCTTTGCCAGCATTAGGGTCTTTTTGAATGAGTCAGGCTGTTGCATCAGGTGGCCAACGTATTGGAGTTTCAGCTTCACATCAGTCCTTCCAATGAACACCCAGGACTGATCTCCTTTAGAATGGATTGATTGGATCTCTTTGCAGTCCAAGGGACTATCAAGTGTCTTCAACACAAAAGTTAAAATGCTCAGCTTTCTTTATAGTCCAAATCTCACATCCATACATGACCAATGGAAAAACCTTAGCCTTGACTAGATGGACCTTTGTTGGTAAAGTAATGTCTCTGCTTTTCAGTTCGCTGTCTAGGTTGGTCATAACTTTCCTTCCAAGAAGTATCTTTTAATTTCATAGCTACAGTCACCATCTGCAGTGATTTTGGAGCCCCTCAAAATAAAGTCTGACTGTTTCCACTCTTTCCCAGACGATTTGCCAGGAAGTGATGGGATCGGATGCCATGATCTTAGTTTTCTGAATGTTGAGCCTTAAGCCAACTTTTTCACTCTCCTTTCTCACTTTCATCAAGAGGTTCTTCAGTTATTCTTCACTTTTTGCCACAAGGGAGGGGTCATCTGCATATCTCAGGCTATTGATATTTCTCCCAGCAATCTTGATTCCAGCTTGTGCTTCATCTAACCCAGTGTTTCTCATGATGTTCTCTGCATATATGTTAAATAAGCAGGGTGACAATATACAGCCTTGATATACTCATTTTCCTATTTGGAATCAGTCTGTTGTTCCATGTCCAGTTCTAACTGTTACTTCCTGACCTGCATATAAGTTTGTCAAGAGGCAGGTCAGGTGGTCTGGTTTTCCCATCTCTCTCAGAATTTTCCACAGTTTATTGTTGTTCACACCGTCAAAGGCTTTGGCATAATCAATAAAGCAGAAATAGATGTTTTTCTGGAACACTCTTGCTTTTCCAATGATCCAGCATTTGTTGACAATTTGATCTCTGGTTCCTCTGCCTTTTCTAAAACCATCTTGAACATCTGGAAGTTCATGGTTCATGTATTGCTGAAACCTGGCTTGGAGAATTTTGAGCATTATTTACTAGTGTGTGCTGCTGCTAAGTCGTGTCCGACTCTGTGCAACCCCATAGACGGCAGCCCATCAGGCTCCCCATCCCTGGGATTCTCCAGGAAGAACACTAGATTGGGTTACCATTTCCTTCTCCAATGTATGAAAATGAAAAGTGAAAGTGAAGTAACTCTGTCATGCCCAACTCTTAGCGACCCCGTGGACTGCAGCCTACTAGGCTCCTCAGACCATGGGATTTTCCAGGCAAGAGTACTGGAGTGGGTTGCCATTGCCTTCTCCATTACTAGTGTGTGAAATGAGTGCAATTGTGCATTAGTTTGAGCATTCTTTGGCATTGCCTTTCTTTGGGATTGGAATGAAAATTGACCTTTTCCAGTCCTGTAGCCACTTCTGAGTTTCCCAAATTTGCTAGCATATTGAGTGCAGCACTTTCACAGTGTCATCTTTCAGGATTTGAAATAGTTCAACTGGAATTCCATCATTATAGGATTTATCATGTTTGTACCCACTTACCATCTTCTTGTGGCTTCTTTCACTTTGGACGTGGAGCATATTTTTTGGTGAGTTCCAGTGTGCTCCTGCTGATCATTGTTTAACAGCTGTTTGCCACCATCATTTTATTTTATTTATTTTTTTCTTTTTTAAGTTGAGTTTCAAGCCAGCTTTTTCACTCTTCTGTTTTACCTTCATCAAGAGGCTCTTTAGTTCCTATTTACTTTCTGTGATTAGATTGGTATCATCTGCTTATCTAAGGTTATTGATATTTCTCCCATTAGTCTTGATTCCAGCTACTTGTGATTCATCCAGCTTAATGATTCATCCTACATTTTCCAGTCCTGGGGCCTCTGCTGAGTTTTCCAAATTTGCTAACATATTTGAGTGTCATATTTTAACAGCTTTATCTTTTAGGATTTTAAACAGCTCAGCTGGAATTCCATCACCTCCACCATCTTTGTTTCTAAAATGCTACCTAAGACCCACTTAACATTACATTCCTGCATATCTAACTCTAGGTGAGTGGCCACACCATCATAGTTATCTGGGTCATTAGTCCTTTTTTTTTGTTTAGTTCTTCTTTGTATTCTTGCTTCTTCTTCTTAAACTTTTCTGCTTCTTTTAGGTCTTTTGCATTTATTTTCTTTATCAAGCCCATTTTTGCATGAAATTTTCCCTTGATATCAACAATTTTCTTGAAGAGATCTCTAATCTTTCTCATGCTATTCTTTTTCCTCTACATTGCATTTTTCACTCATGAAGGCCTTTTTAATCTCTCCTTGCTACTGAATTCAGTGGAATATATATTTCGCTTTCTCTCTTTCTTTTTGCTCATCTTTCTTCAGATATTTGTAGAGCCTTCTCAGACAATCACTTTACCTCCTTGCAGTTCTTTTTCTTGGGAATGGCTTGGTCACTGACCCATGTACAATGCTACAAACTTTTGTCTATAGTTTGTCAGGCATTCTATCTACCATATTTAATCATTTGAATCTATTCATCACCTTTACTGTATAATTTTAGGGAATTTGATTTAGGTCATACCTGAATGGCCTAGTGGTTTTCCCTACTTTCTTCAATTTAAACCTGAATTTTCAATAAGGAGCCCCTGATGTGAACCACAGTTATCTCCAGGTGTTTTTACTTATTGCACAGAGATTTTCTGTCTTTTGTGAAAATTACACAATCAGTCTGATTTCAATATTGAACATTTGGTGATGTCCATATGTAGTAACAACTCTTGTGTTGTTGGAAAAGGCTGTTTGCTATCACCAGCACATTGCATTGACAAAACTCTGTTAGCCTTTGTCCTGCTTCATTTTGTATTCCAAGACCAAACTTAACTGTTACTCTAGGCAGTTCTTGACTTCCTACTTTTTCATTCCAATCTCCTAAGATGAAACAGACATCTTATTTTATTTCTTCATTTGTTTATTTTGATGTTAGTTCTAAAATATATTGTAGGTCTTCATAGAACCAGTCAAATTCAGCTTCTTCACCATAAGTAGTTGGGGCATAGATTTGAATTGCTGTGATGTTGAATGGTTTGCCATGAACATGAATGGAATGTATCCTGTCATTTTTGAGGTTGCACCCAAGTACTGCATTTCCTACCTTTTTGTTGACTATGAGGCCTACTCCATTTCTTGTATGGGATTCTTGCCCATAGTAATACACATAAGGGTCATTTGAATTAAGTCCACCAATTCCTGTTCATTTTAGTTCTCTGATTCTTAAGACATAGATGTTCAGTCTTGCGATCACCTTCTTGACTGCGTCCAATTTATGTAGATCCATAGACCTTACATTTCAAGTTTCTATTCAATATTGTTCTTTATAGCACCAGAGTTTACTTTCTGACACATCCACAACTGAGCTTCATTTCTGCTTTGTGTCAGCCACTCCATTCTGAATTTTGGTTTTCTAAGCTCCACCAAACAATTCCCTAGTGTTTCTTCAAAACAGTTTTTAGACAGAGTGGTGCTGAGTGTAGACTGGATAACACAATCCTAAGAATGGGTAACCTACACTATGAGTGTGAGACAGCATCCTTGGGGCCACGGCAAGTCACCATGGAGTCACATATCTACTAAAGGATGGGTCATTGATGACCATCTGGGCCTGCTGTCTCCCTATGGAGTTCTCACATTTAGAGAAATGAGTGTGGGTTGAAAGGGAAATCTGGAGAGATAGAACTGCAGGTTATCTGTGTGAGCCTTGATATCTAAACATTTCAAGCATCTGGAAAAAGAATTGGAAAAGAGGGATGAAAAGCAAGAGCACTATCAAATTCCCTCAGGAACAGTACACCCCTGGCTCTTAAATGGACAGTTAGCTCAGGAGGAGAGCTGGAACCAACACAGATGAGGAAGAGCCTGGGCCCGTAGTAGCACACCCATCTGGGATCCTCAGAGTTCATCAGCCTGGCCTGCCTGCCAGGTCTGGAGGCTGAAACCAAGGCTTGCTGGGGAGCTGGGCAGCCTGAAGGTGTGGGTACTTGAGCTGGACACAGGTGTTCCTGTCCTGAGCACAGCTAACCCAGAGGCAGCCCAGGGTGGAAAAGGGGGATGCAAGCTGAATACTCTGATGGAACTGAGTCCCTGGAAAGCTTTTACAGGAATGGATCACCAGCTGTGTTTATAAGGATCACATTCCCAGAAGATGGAGGGAAAAAAAGGGCTATGAGAGACACAAGGATTTCAAAAAGGGCCCAACCCCCAAGTCGCTGAGAAATCCCATCAGAGGGAAACTAGTGCAGGAAAGCAGGAATCCTCTTCACAGTTTTAAGATGTGTGCATCCTGTTGGGCTGAAAATGACTGAAAAGGTCTTAGTCAGACCCAGTCCTCATTCCTTGGGAGAGGTTTAGGACTCTCCCTAGTCCCTCTGGTGCTCCTCTGCTTGGCCCCTCTGGGCTGGCAGAGCTCTTGGGCCTTCAAGTCTAAGGATGAGAGTGGGAACAGGATTTCCTGGGACAGAACTGATGGTGTCCTCTGATTCTACTTGGGGACTTGTTCATCTTTACATGAATTCTTTGTGATTTGGGGAATCCTGTTCCACTAATGAGAGAATCTAGCTTTCAATCTCATACCCTTTGGGCAGGGTAAAACATTAGTGCTTTGGATAGAGGCTTCACTTTCTGCTCCTACCAGACCCCATATGTGGAGTGCTGATTGGGATCACTGTGGAGGGTTTGGTATGGACTGTGCTTCAGATGCCTGGATGTGGGTCACAGAATCCCAAGGACAAAGGAAAGGAAGTAATGTGGCATCACAGCAGGCCATGGGCTCATCATAGTCCAGCCTCCAACCATCCATCCATTGGCACAGCCACATGTCCACCAGGTGGCACTTTATGGTGACTATTGCACAGTAGGAGCTGACCTGGTTCAATCCGAAACCCAGGGCATGATGCATCACTTGGTTCACCCAGGAAACAGACAAGGGTGAGACAAATCACCCAGTAACTTCTCACTCTAGATAAAGGAAGGTCAGTATACTTGTAGCTCTAAAGAAAAGACTAACATATTTGATTAACACTTGAAGTCAGGGGATGGATTGTGAGAACTGTTGTTTGGTGGATTAGCTGAAAAGAGAAATAAGCTTGCTGGGCCAGACCCCTTCCTATAACTTCCTCTGCCACCAGGGGCCACCTAAAATCCTGCAGCTGTGTGCCTAAGCCCAAAGAGTCTAATTTCTCTCAGCAGACCTCTATCAGACTGATCACACCAGGAGGTAAAATCCACAGAAGCTGGTGTCTCAGGCATCCAGATGTGTGTGAGCCTTTCCTGCAGAGACAGAAGCCTCAGCTTGCTGGCCTCAACCTTCTATAACAAGTTAGTACCAATGTGTCACAGAGAATGGAATGTATTTCTACTCAACTTCACGGTAGACCGCCTGTTCACTATTCTAATCATTTCCTTTATGACAAGAAAGGAAACCAATATGCCAAAAATAGGAAGCGTTCTAACTTCTCTACAAAATTGAGGGAATGAAAATCTACGTCTAAATCTATGCCCTACAGCTTTAGACACACTTCTCAGCATGGCTGCGACTGGCGCACCAAGCACAGGTGGCTGCAATTGGTGCACTAGGCATGGCCGAGAGAAGCTACCCCATGTCCGAGGTCAGGGGCAGAAGCTGGGAGGATCCCATGCCCAAAGGCAGTGGCCAAGAGGAGTTACCCCAGGTCTGAGGTGAGGGGCAGTGGCGGAGAGTACCAGGCTGTGATGGCACAGGAACAGCCTAGACGAGCCAGCCTATGTCCGAGGTCAGGGGTGGGGGCTGGGAGGAGCTACCCAGTGCCCGAGGCCAGGGGCGGCGACCAGGAGGAGCAACCCCATGTCCAAGGAGTGGTGGCTGCGTGGGCACAGGAGGGCCTAGAGGAGCTATGCCACATTGAAGGTCAGGAATGGCCATGGTGAGGAGATAACCCTAATCAAAGGTAAGGAACAACAGCTGCACTTTGCTGGAGCAGCCATCAAGAGATACCCCACGGCCAAGGTAACAAAAACCCAAGTAATATGGTAGGTGTTGCAAGAGGGCATCAAAGGGCAGACATACTGAAATCATACTCACAGAAAACTAATCAATCTGATCACACTAGGATCAGACAGTTTTGTCTAACTCAATGAAAATAAGCCACGCCTGCTGGGCAACCCAGGATGGGTGGGTCATGTTAGAGAGGTCAGACAGAATATGGCCCACTGGAAAAGGGAATGGCAAACCACTTCTCAAGTATTCTTGTCTTGAGAACCCCATGAACAGTATGAAAAGGCAAAATGATAGGATACTGAAGGAGGAACTCCCTAGATCAGTAGGTGCCCAATATGCTACTAGAGATCAGGGGAGAAACAACTCCCGAAAGAATGAAGGGATGGAGCCAAAGCAAAAAAAAAAACCCAGTTGTGCATGTGACTGGTTATAGAAGCAAGGTCCAATGCTATAAAGAGCAACATTGCATAGGAACCTGGAATGTCAGGTCCATGAATCAAGGCAAATTGGAAGTGGTCAAACAAGAGATGGCAAGAGTGAATGTTGACATTCTAGGAATCAGTGAACTAAAATGGACTGGAATGGGTGAATTTAACTCAGATGATCATTATATCTACTACTGTGGGCAGGAATCACTCAGAAGAAATGGAGTAGCCATCCTGGCCAACAAAAGAGTCCAAATGCAGTACTTGGATGCAATCTCAAAAACAACAGAATGATCTCTGTTTGTCTCCAAGGCAAACCATTCAGTATTACGGTAATCCGAGTCTATGCAGCAACCAGTAATGCTGAAGAAGCTGAAGTTGAATGGCTCTATGAAGACCTACAAGACCTTTTAGAACTAATACCCAAATAAGATATCCTTTCATTTTAGGGGATGCGAATGCAAAGGTAGGAAGTCAAGCAAAACCTAGTGTAACAGGCAAATTTGGCCTTGGAATGCGGAATGAAGCAGGGCAAGGACTAATAGAGTTTTGCCAAGAAAATGCACTGGTCATAGCAAAAACCCTCTTCCAACAAAACAAAGGAAGACTCTACACGTAGACATCACCAGATGGTCAACACTAAAATCAGATTGATTATATTATTTGCAGCCAAAGATAGAGAACCTCTATACAATCAACAAAAACAAGACCAGGAGCTGACTGTGGCTCAGATCATGAACTCCTTATTACCAAATTCAGACTTAAACTGAAGAAAGTAGGGAAAACCGCTAGACCATTCAGGTATGACCTAAATCAAATCCCTTATGATTATACAGTGGAAGTGAGAAATAGATTTAATGGCCTAGATCTGATGGACACAGTCCCTGATGAACTATGGAATGAAGTTCGTGACATTGTACAGGAGACAAGGATCAAGAACATACCCATGGAAAATAAATATGAAGAAGCAAAATGACTGTCTGGGGAGGCCTTACAAAGAGCTCTAAAAAGAAGAGAAGTGAAGAACAAAGGAGAAAAGAAAAGATATAAGCATCTGAATGCAGAGTTCCAAAGAATAGCAAGAAGAGATAAGAAAGCCTTCTTCAGTGATCAATGCAAAGAAATAGGGGAAAAGAACAGAATGGGAAAGACTAGAGATCTCTTCAAGAAAATTAGAGATACCAAGGCAACATTTCCTGGAAAGGTGGGCTCGATAAAGGACAGAAATGGTATGGACCTAACAGAAGCAGAAGATATTAGGAAGAAGTGGCAAGAATCCATAAAAGAATTGTCCAAAAAATTCTTCATGATACGAATAATCACGATGATATGATCACTAAGCTAAGGCCAAACATCCTGGAATGTGAAGTCAAGTGGGCCTTAGAAAGCATCACTATGAACAAAGCTAGTGGAGGTGATGAAATTCCAGTTGAGCTGTTTCAAATCCTGAAAGATGATGCTGTGGAAGTGCTGCAATCAATATGCTAGCAAATTTGGAAGACTCAGCAGTGGACACAGGATTGGAAAAGGTCAGTTTTCATTCCAATCGCAAAGAAAGGAAATGCCAAAGAATGCTCAAACTACCGCACAATTGCACTCATCTCACATGCTAGTATAGTAATGCTCAACATTCTCCAAGACAGGCTTCAGCAATACAGGAACCATGGATTCCTTGATGTTCAGTCTGGTTTTAGAAAAGGGAGACAAACCAGAGATCAAATTGTCAACATCAGCTGGATCATGGAAAAAGCAAGAGAGTTCCAGACAAACATCTATTTCTGCTTTATTGACTAAGCCAAAGCCTTTACTGTGTGGATCACAATATACTGTGGAAAATTCTGAAAGAGATGGGAATACCAACCACCTGTCCTGCCTCCTGAGAAACCTGTATGCAGGTCAGGAAGCAATAGTTAGAACTAGACATGGAACAACAGACTGGTTCCAAATAAGAAAAGGAGTACGTCGATGCTGTATATTGTCACCCTACTTATTATAATTATATGCAGAGTTCTTCATCAGAAACGCTGGACTGGAAGAAACACAAGCTGGGATCAAGATTGCTGGGAGAAATATCAATAACCTCAGATATGCAGATGACACCTGAGTTCAATTCAGTTCAGTCGCTCAGTCGTGTCCGACTCTTTGCGACCCCATGAATCGCAGCACCACAGGCCTCCCTGTCCATCACCATCTCCCGAAATTCACTCAGACTCACGTCCATCGAGTCTATGATGCCATCCAGCCATCTCATCCTCGGTTGACCCCTTCTTCTGCTGCCCCCAATCCCTCCCAGCATCAGAGTCTTTTCCAATGAGTCAACTCTTCGCATGAGGTGGCCAAAGTACTGGAATTTCAGCTTTAGCTTCATTCCTTCCAAACAAATCCCAGGGCTGATCTCCTTCAGAATGGACTGGTTGGGTCTCCTTGCAGTCCAAGGGACTTTCAAGAGTCTTCTCCAACACCACAGTTCAAAAGCATCAATTCTTCAGCACTTAGCCTTCTTCACAGTGAAACTGTCATATCCATACATGACCACTGGAAAAACCATAGACTTGACTAGACAGACCTTAGTCAGCAAGGTAACGCTTCTGCTTTTGAATATACTATCTAGTTTGGTCACAACTCNTTAGCCTTCTTCACAGTGAAACTGTCATATCCATACATGACCACTGGAAAAACCATAGACTTGACTAGACAGACCTTAGTCAGCAAGGTAACGCTTCTGCTTTTGAATATACTATCTAGTTTGGTCACAACTCTTCTTCCAAGGAGTAAGCGTCTTTTAATTTCTTGGTTTCAGTCACCATCTGTGATTTTGGAGCCCCCCCAAAGTAAAGTCTGACACTGTTTCCACTATTTCCCCATCTATTTTCCATGAAGTGATGGGACTGGATGCCATGATCTTCNTCTGCTTTATTGACTATGCCAAAGCCTTTGACTGTGTGTATCACAATAAACTCTGGAAAATTCTGAAAGAGATGGGAATACCAGACCACTTGACCTGCCTCTTGAGAAATCTGTATGCAGGTCAGGAAGCAACAGTTAGAACTGGACATGGAGCAACAGACTGGTTCCAAATAGGAAAATGACTATATCAAGGCTGTATATTGTCACCCTGCTTATTTAACTTGTATGCAGAGTACATCATGAGAAACAATGGGTTGGAACAAACACAAGCTGGAATCATGATTGCTGGGAGAAATATCAATAACCTCAGATATGCAGATGACACCACCTTTAAGGCAGAAAGTGAAANTTGTATGCAGAGTACATCATGAGAAACAATGGGTTGGAACAAACACAAGCTGGAATCATGATTGCTGGGAGAAATATCAATAAACTCAGATATGCAGATGACACCACCTTTAAGGCAGAAAGTGAAAAGGAGCTAAAGGGCCTCTTGATGAAAGTGAAAGTGGAGAGTGAAAAAGTTGGCTTAAAGCTCAACATTCAGAAAACGAAGATCATGACATCTGGTCCCATCACTTCATGGGAAATAGATGGGGAAACAGTAGAAACAGTGTCAGACTTTATTTTGGGGGGCTCCAAAATCACTGTAGATGGTGACTGCAGCCATGAAATTAAAAGAGGCTTACTCCTTGAAAGATAATTTATGACCATCCTAGATAGCATATTCAAAAGCAGAGACATTATTTTGCCCACTAAGGTTCATCTCGTCAAGGCTATGGTTTTTCCTGTGGTCATGTATGGATGTGAGAGTTGGACTGTGAAGAAGGCTGAGCACTGAAGAATTGATGCTTTTGAACTGTGTTGTTGGAGAAGACTCTTGAGAGTACCTTGGACTGCAAGGAGATCCAACCAGTCCATTCTGAAGGAGAACAGCCCTGGGATTTCTTTAGAAGGAATGATGCTAAAGCTGAAACTCCAGTACTTTGGCCACTTCATGCAAAGAGTTGACTCATTGGAAAAGACTCTGATGCTGGGAGGGATTTGGGGCAGGAGGAGAAGGGGACGACTGAGGATGAGATAGCTGGATGGCATCATGGACTCGATGGACGTGAGTCTGAGTGAACTCCGAGAGATGGTGATGAACAGGGAAGCCTGGCGTGCTGCGATTCATGGGGTCGCAAAGAGTCAGATACGACTGAGCAACTGAACTGAACTGAACTAATGTGGGGAATTCCTCAAAAGAAGGCAGAGGCTATACTGAAACAGGCCTTAACTCCGGTAGCTGCCTTGAGGTTGTCAGACCCAGAAAAATCATTCCAACTTTATGTCCATGAAAGAGAGGGAATAACCTTGGGTGTGTTAACTCAAAGGTTGGGATCTGAGCCCCAGCCTGTAGCTTATTTATCCAAGAGGCTAGATCCAACTACCTGAGGCTTGCCCCCCTGCCTTTGAAATCTTACAGCTATTGCAGTCATTATAGAAGATGCTTTAAAACTCTCCTTTGGGGTCAAACTAACTATTTTTACCAGCCACCAAGTGAAACAACTCCTAAATGGAAAAGGCCATATATGGATGTCTGATCAAAGAGTCCTCAGATATCAAGTGATACTGATGGAAAATCCAGGCCTCACTATATCTCCTTGTGAAGTTCTTAACCTAGCCACCCTCCTGCCTACCCCCAAGGGCTCTCTTCCCTTTCACTCTTGTCTAGAAACCTTGGACCACTGGACAAAACCCCAAGAGGGATTGTCAGAAGATCCTCTGACCAATCCTGAGGAAATCTGGTACAGTGATGGAAGCAGCTTTGTCTTAGATGGAAAAAAAGAAGAGCTGTACATGCAGTAGTCTCCAATTTTGAGATCATAGAAGCTAAGCCTCAGCCACGAGGTACTTCAGCCCAATTAGCTGAGTTCATAGCCCTGACTTGAGCTTTAGAACTGGGAAAAGGAAAAATAATAGCCTTTTACACTGACTCCAAGTATGCCTTTCTGGTGCTACATTCACACGCTGTTATTTGGAAAGAAAAGGGCCACTTGACCACCTGAGAATCCCCAATCAAATATGGTGATCAAATTCTTAGACTCTTGGAGTCAGTCCATCTGCCCGCTGAGGTTTCCGTCTCCCACTCTAAAGGACACCAAAAAGGGAACATGGAAGCGGCATGAGGGAACCCAGCAGCTGATCAGGCAGCTAAGAGTGCAACATTGCAAAACAATGACTTAATAGGGGTTGCCAACCTAGTTCCACAGACTAATTTTCCAGAAACTCTTTCATATATCGAAGGTAAAACTCTTAAAGCCAAGAAAGAGAGTTTTAAAGAAGATCGTAAGGTGTGGTTCCAAAAGCAGGGACTCTTTTTTTCTACCTGGGAACCTCCAATGGAAGTTGATTAACTCCTTACATGCCACCACTCATTTAGGAGAAAAGGCCCTCCAAAAATTACTAGAAAGGCCCTTCAGAGGAACAGGCCTCTCCTCTTGCCCCATTTGCCAATTAAGCAACCCCCAAGGAGCTCGAAGACACCAGTGGGCCCAGCCCATCCAACGATGTGGGGCCTACCCAGGAGAAGACTGGTAGATGGACTTCACTCAGATGCCAGTTTCTCAAGGATATAAATACCTATTAGTCATGATAGATACATTCACAGGATGAAATGAAGGCTTTTCCACCTGGACTGAGAAGGCTGAGGGGGTGCTAAAAAAACTGCTCCATGAAATCATTCCAAGATTTGGTCTGCCCAGGTCATTACAAAGTGACAATGGGACATCATTTACTTCTAAGGTCACCCAAGGGGTCTCTAAAGTATTGGGCGTTACTTATTACCTCCATTGTGCCTGGAGGCCTCAGTATTCAGGAAAAGTAGAAAGAGCCAACCAATTCTTAAAATCAGCAATAAAAAAGATAACCCAGGAGACCTCTCTGGGATGGAAGGAGGCTTTACCAATGGCTTTCCTCCACATCTGTATTGCCCCTAAGGAACAGGTTGGTCTTAGTCCTTATGAGATGCTATATGGGAGACCTTTGTTGTTTTTTTTTTTAATCTCAGTTACCTCTTCCTATATCCAGAGGTTCAGGCCCTCCAGTCTTATACCATAGTCATTGGACAATTCCAATAAGATATATGCTTGTGGGGTATGAACCAGGACCCAAAAGATTCTAAGGAGTCACCACTGTACGCTCCAGGGACTCAAGTCCTAATTAAAGTTTGGAAAGATGGGTCNAGACTGTGAAGAAGGCTGAGCACTGAAGAATTGATGCTTTTGAACTGTGTTGTTGGAGAAGACTCTTGAGAGTACCTTGGACTGCAAGGAGATCCAACCAGTCCATTCTGAAGGAGAACAGCCCTGGGATTTCTTTAGAAGGAATGATGCTAAAGCTGAAACTCCAGTACTTTGGCCACTTCATGCAAAGAGTTGACTCATTGGAAAAGACTCTGATGCTGGGAGGGATTTGGGGCAGGAGGAGAAGGGGACGACTGAGGATGAGATAGCTGGATGGCATCATGGACTCGATGAACGTGAGTCTGAGTGAACTCCGAGAGATGGTGATGAACAGGGAAGCCTGGCGTGCTGCGATTCATGGGGTCGCAAAGAGTCAGATACGACTGAGCAACTGAACTGAACTGAACTAATGTGGGGAATTCCTCAAAAGAAGGCAGAGGCTATACTGAAACAGGCCTTAACTCCGGTAGCTGCCTTGAGGTTGTCAGACCCAGAAAAATCATTCCAACTTTATGTCCATGAAAGAGAGGGAATAACCTTGGGTGTGTTAACTCAAAGGTTGGGATCTGAGCCCCAGCCTGTAGCTTATTTATCCAAGAGGCTAGATCCAACTACCTGAGGCTTGCCCCCCTGCCTTTGAAATCTTACAGCTATTGCAGTCATTATAGAAGATGCTTTAAAACTCTCCTTTGGGGTCAAACTAACTATTTTTACCAGCCACCAAGTAAAACAACTCCTAAATGGAAAAGGCCATATATGGATGTCTGATCAAAGAGTCCTCAGATATCAAGTAATACTGATGGAAAATCCAGGCCTCACTATATCTCCTTGTGAAGTTCTTAACCTAGCCACCCTCCTGCCTACCCCCAAGGGCTCTCTTCCCTTTCACTCTTGTCTAGAAACCTTGGACCACTGGACAAAACCCCAAGAGGGATTGTCAGAAGATCCTCTGACCAATCCTGAGGAAATCTGGTACAGTGATGGAAGCAGCTTTGTCTTAGATGGAAAAAAAGAAGAGCTGTACATGCAGTAGTCTCCAATTTTGAGATCATAGAAGCTAAGCCTCAGCCACGAGGTACTTCAGCCCAATTAGCTGAGTTCATAGCCCTGACTTGAGCTTTAGAACTGGGAAAAGGAAAAATAATAGCCTTTTACACTGACTCCAAGTATGCCTTTCTGGTGCTACATTCACACGCTGTTATTTGGAAAGAAAAGGGCCACTTGACCACCTGAGAATCCCCAATCAAATATGGTGATCAAATTCTTAGACTCTTGGAGTCAGTCCATCTGCCCGCTGAGGTTTCCGTCTCCCACTCTAAAGGACACCAAAAAGGGAACATGGAAGCGGCATGAGGGAACCCAGCAGCTGATCAGGCAGCTAAGAGTGCAACATTGCAAAACAATGACTTAATAGGGGTTGCCAACCTAGTTCCACAGACTAATTTTCCAGAAACTCTTTCATATATCGAAGGTAAAACTCTTAAAGCCAAGAAAAAGAGTTTTAAAGAAGATCGTAAGGGGTGGTTCCAAAAGCAGGGACTCTTTTTTTCTACCTGGGAACCTCCAATGGAAGTTGATTAACTCCTTACATGCCACCACTCATTTAGGAGAAAAGGCCCTCCAAAAATTACTAGAAAGGCCCTTCAGAGGAACAGGCCTCTCCTCTTGCCCCATTTGCCAATTAAGCAACCCCCAAGGAGCTTGAAGACACCAGTGGGCCCAGCCCATCCAACGATGTGGGGCCTACCCAGGAGAAGACTGGTAGATGGACTTCACTCAGATGCCAGTTTCTCAAGGATATAAATACCTATTAGTCATGATAGATACATTCACAGGATGAATTGAAGGCTTTTCCACCTGGACTGAGAAGGCTGAGGGGGTGCTAAAAAAACTGCTCCATGAAATCATTCCAAGATTTGGTCTGCCCAGGTCATTACAAAGTGACAATGGGACATCATTTACTTCTAAGGTCACCCAAGGGGTCTCTAAAGTATTGGGCGTTACTTATTACCTCCATTGTGCCTGGAGGCCTCAGTATTCAGGAAAAGTAGAAAGAGCCAACCAATTCTTAAAATCAGCAATAAAAAAGACAACCCAGGAGACCTCTCTGGGATGGAAGGAGGCTTTACCAATGGCTTTCCTCCACATCTGTATTGCCCCTAAGGAACAGGTTGGTCTTAGTCCTTATGAGATGCTATATGGGAGACCTTTGTTGTTTTTTTTTTTAATCTCAGTTACCTCTTCCTATATCCAGAGGTTCAGGCCCTCCAGTCTTATATCATAGTCATTGGACAATTCCAATAAGATATATGCTTGTGGGGTATGAACCAGGACCCAAAAGATTCTAAGGAGTCACCACTGTACGCTCCAGGGACTCAAGTCCTAATTAAAGTTTGGAAAGATGGGTCCCCAAAGGCTCAACTTCAGCCCACATGGAAGGGCCCCTACCCTGTAATACTTTTTGCCTGCACAGCAGTCAAGGTACCAGGACATGACTCCTGGATTCACTACTCAGGAGTCAAGCCATGGAAGGAAACAGAAGAGGACACTCAATACAACTGTGAGTCCCTGGGAGATCTCAGATATCTATTCAGAACTACCGATGAGTGCCTGCTGGGAGTCGTGTCAGGCATTATTGACAAAATTGAGGCACAGCCCCAACCCCCTCTCTTCATCTCGTAAGCATGACCCTTGGATGAAGGAGTTAGGCCTTGTGATTCTAACTTGTTCTTTCCTTTCTTCAACTGAGTTGGCTGGAAAGAATGTTTAGGTGCTTGAGAGAAGCATGAGAAAGCACAAAGCCTTATACAATTGTGACCAGAAAATAATATATAAAATAACCATTGATATTTGTTCAAGGATCTTTACAAAGAATGTCCCAGGATGAGCATGTAGGCCACAGCTTGAGGCTATGGGAAGGATTGTTATCTGAGACCTGTTTGTGAGGGAAAGATTTATGGCAAAAGAAATTTGCTGAGTTTAGGGTTTAGCAATAATTAAGAATAGCTAGGAGTCTTTTTAGGAGATAGTGATCTTAAGATGCTAGGAGCAAACAGGATTTAAAAAGATAAGAAATAAATTGAGGAATGTGGCATGAGTTACAATGTAATCCCAAGTTAACTATAGGACACATAAGAGAAAGTAGATAATAGATAGTAAAGCTGATTCTGAGCGAATTGCTGAAGCAGGAACTCTGTTTGAAGGACAACAATGATTTCTGGAAACAATAAATCTGGGTAGGGAAAACTAAAAAATGTCAAACCTCTGACCTAATGCTTTTGTCGAAGTATAAAAGAAAATATGATGCTTGAAATAAACATGTAGTTACATACTATGAGTCAGAGGTTATATCATCATCAGCCGACACCACTCATCCCTTCAGGCTGATTCCCTGGCTGCTGGAGCTGGGCTCTGGCAAGTGCCATTCTAATGAACACCCTCCAAATCTGGTTTCTGGGGATAAGATTTCTCAGGATAGCTTTAAACAGCCAACACAGCTTGACAGAGATTGTACTCCAAAACAGACAGGAGATAGATCTTCTGATCCCCCAACAGAGAGAGACGAGCCATCCTGGCAATGGAAATTTAGAAATGGCTAATGTCCCTATTTGGAGAAGGCAATGGAACCCCACTCCCAATACTCTTGCATGGAAAATCCCATGGACGGAGGAGCATGGTAGGCTGAGGTCCATGGGGTTGCTAAGTGTCTGACACGACTGAGCGGCTTCACTTTCACTTTTCACTTTAATGCACTGGAGAAGGAAATGGCAACCTACTCCAGTGTTCTTGCCTGGAGAATCCCAGGAATGGGGGAGCCTGGTGGGCTGCTGTCTATGGGGTCGCACAAAGTCAGACACGACTGAAGCGACTTAGCAGCAGCAATGCCCCTATTAGTTCTTGTTACACTATAATGATACTGCTTATGATTGCTCCATGTATTATCAATTGTCTAATCTGTTTTGTCTCTGCCTAGGTCAACAAGCTACAACATGCAGTGCCAGGTCAACCAAGATATAAAACTGTGGCTGACTATGGAAAATATCACTCACCCTTAGACAGGCACTGCTATAAGGACTCTGAGGCTTGAGACTATCAAGAGGGGGAGGCCCAATACCTCTCGCCGTCCCAGTTCAGCAGGAAGTAGCCAGAAAGACCTAGACACCCGTATTCCCAAAGAATTGGGCCTCCCATCTCTTGAGGGGGAATTTTAGGTAGTTAGAATAGGAAATAAGAGTCCAAAATGGAGGTGGCTAAAAGACAAGGAAGGGAAAAGCCCATGAAAATAAAACAAAGGAAGGTCAAAGGGAGGTCCGAGGACCTGAGTGAGGACCTCAAGTAGGACAAACAGCACTGCTGGCTAGCCCAATTTACATAGGACAGGCCCAGGAGGAGGGAAAAATATATAAAAAGAGGAGCCAAAGCGCTCTTTCTCTCTTTCTTTCTCTCCTGCTCGCTGGTGTGCTCCCCTACTGTCTTCTCTTCGCATCTTTGGATCGGCATGCCCTCACACCTTGAGGATGGATTCTCTTGATATTTTCTAAACAAAATAAAGCTGTAACACTGATTTCTCTAAGAGCTGTAACAAGGTCTGTCCAAGACCCGAGAACTGTGACGTGCCAAGGGCTTTAAAGTCCATCACTCCAAATCTTTGCTATGATGAGACAGAACAGAGAAACATACACTCACCTGACACTATCGTTTACAGTGAGGTAAACTGTACCATCTGTGTAATTCTAACAGAACGTGTGCTCCAGTTATATGCTGGGAATTGCAAACACTAATTAAATAATATAAAATATATGAATAAATGGAGAGACATGACCATGTATTTGATGACTTATTCAGTTAAAATGTCGTCACCAAAAATTGCTATACAGATATAATACAATTCCTATCCAAATATCAGCAATAGTTTTTCTAAGTAGAAACAATATTATTATGAAACTTATATCAAAAAACAAAGGAACTAGAAAAGCTGAAATAAATTTGAAGAAAAGTAGAATAAAATGGAAATAATCAATCTACCTAAGCTGAAGATGTATTGTATACCTATAGTAACTAAGAAAGCATGTTATTACTGGAGGGAAAGATACATAGATAAATGAAAAAGAAAAGAGAACCCAGAAATAGACCCAAGGACTACATTGTGCCACGTCTGACCAAAGAACAAATTGGTCTAGTAGAAATGTTAGTTTTTTTCAACAATGGTTTTGGATATCCACAAACAAAAGAAAATGTACCTCAATCCAAATCCCATACAAAATTACAATAGAATATTATTATACAAAATATTATATAAAAACTAATTCAAAATTAATCACAGACTTGTGTAAAATGTAAAACAATATACTATCTGTAAAAAAGAATTATGGTGGAAAGTCTTCAAGATAAGAAAGTTTTATACTATATAAAAGCTCTTAGACTCAACATCAAAGTGTGATCCATAAAAGAAAATTTGAAGAGTTGGATTTTCATGAAAATTAAAAACTTTCATTCTGCCAAATATACTGTTCAGAATGTGAAAGGACAAGTTACAGAGTGGGAGAAAATATTTTCAAATTGCATATTCAACAGATATCAAGATACATAAGTAACTCTCTAAACTCAACAGTTAAAAAAAAAATAAGAAGCATTCCAATTAGTAAGAAGACAAAAATGCATGACCAGATATTTCAATGAAAAGGATGTAGAGATGGCAAATAAATATGTGAAATGGTGTTCAGCATCATTGGACATTAAAGGAGTTCAAATTAAAATCTGAATAAGATATTCCTTTAACCTTTTGAGAGAGTCAATTCCTAGGCAGGTTGATAAGTAGTCCCAGGTCCCCAAGGATGAGAAAGGGGTCTGGGACTTTTATTTTTCTCTACATTCCTTAGTCTTATCACATAAAACTTTTTCTTTCTTTTTTTTTTTTTT
>SJYW01041627.1:0-36698 GCA_006410735.1 Raphicerus campestris | reverse complement strand
GACAGATATAATTTTGTTTTAAAAATCTGCTTATTTTTCTTTAAAAATATGCTTATTATGATAATATACAATTTTATTATTTTCATTTTTAAGGAAATCATAAAGTAATATTTTAAAAATATCTATTTTTAACACATAAATGATAGATAAAACTCATAAAATAAAACAAAAACTCTTTGGGGTCTAATGACTTTTAACAAACTGCCAAGAGGTCAGAAGAGCACGATCCTGGAGAACTGGTGAATTAGACGTTGGCCAAAGTTTATTAAACACACTTAACCTGCAATTTGTTTTAAAATATACTAAAAGAACACTTCTCTCCAAAATGTAGTGCAGTAAGAGAGAATGACCATGAATTTAAACGCTGCAGTTTTTAGTTTCAGCAGATATGCCCACGGATTTCTAAATAAAATCCATAAAGAGCCTTTGTCAAAATGTCATCTTGATTTTTGCCTCATTTTCTGATTTAATTCATCTAAGTATTTAATAGTCAATGGCTCTTGATGACAACAGATTGTCTTTTAAGCAGCACAGAAACTAATATTTCTCAGTGACAGATCTCTGTGATGCGGCCTCAAATATTGAAACTTCATTTATTTATTATGCAGGAAGATTACACTTCACCCCTTAAGCCAATCAACAGGAAGATTGTAATTTTTCTCCTTTCCCAGCCCCAGTTTTCCTCTCTGCAGAATCCTCTTAGTGTTAAAAGATTCTCATCTGTGCTTTTTCTATTCAAATATTTCCCTCCCTGCTATAGGTAAATTAACTTACAACAAACATAGCAAACTCAGGTGCTAGCACTTTGTAAACAAGTGTTGAATGCAAAATTTTGCTTTTGTCATTTGTTGTTGTTATTCAGTCATTAAGTTGTGTCTGATCTTTTAGATTCCATGGACTGTAGCATGCCAGACTTCTCTATCATTCACTATCTCCTGGAGTTTACTCAAACTCATGTCCATTGAGCCTGTGATGCCCTTCAACCATCTCATTCTCTTTCCATACCTTCTCCTCCTGCCCTCAATCTTTCCCAGCATCAGGTTCTTTTCCAATGAGTCATCTCTTCCTATCAGTTGGTCAAAGAACTGGAGCTTCAGCTTCAGTATGAGTCCTTCCAATGAATACTCAGGGTTGAGTTCCTTTAGGATTGATTGGTTTGCTCTCCTTGCTGTTCAAGAGACACTCAAGTGTCTTCTCCAACACCACAATTCTAAAGCTTCAATTCTGGTGCTCAGCCTTCTTTATGGTCCAATCCTCACATCTGTACATGGCTACTGGAAAAACCATAGCTTTGACGATATTGAATCTTTGTCAGCAGAGTGATGTTTCTGTTTTTTAATACACCATCTAGGTTTGTCATAGCTTTACTTCCAAGGAGCAAGAGTATTTTTATTTCATGGCTGCAGGCACCATCCTCAGTGATTTTGGAACCCGAGAAAATACAATTTGTCACTGTTTCCACTTTTTGCCTATTTATTTGTCATGAAATGATGGGAACAAATGTTATGATCTTAGTTTTTTTAATGTTGAATATCAAGCCACTCTCCTCTTTCACCCTCATCAAGAGACTCTAGTTCATCTTCACTTTCTGCCATTACACTGTTTTCACCGGCATATCTGAAGTTGCTGATATTTCTTCCAACAATCTTGATTCCAGCTTGTGCTTCATTCAGCCCATCGTTTCACATAATGTACTCTGCATAGACGCTAAATAAGCAGGGGTGAAAATATGCAGCCTTGATGTACTCCTTTCCCAATTTTAAACCATTCCCCCCCCCCATAGGTCACCCATTAGAGAAGTCAGACTCAAACAGGGCCAAGCTGAAAAATATAGAGTGAATAGTGCACCTGCTGCAGATCCTACCCTGTGTCTGCAGCCTCCTGGACTTCAGGAGGGCTGTGTTCTTGGCTGTGGTCCTTTGTGTGCCCCCAGATACTTTGTACCCCCTCCAGGACTAAGCACCTACCACACCTACAACCTGTAGTATTGACAGCTGGGATCTTGATGCTGTGTTTCTCATCCAGGTGATTATCCTCCTACAGAGAAAACTGCTACACTCAGGTCACAATCCCTCCCAGATTCAGCTTGCCTCAGTGATAGGTCAGAGGATGGATATAGGCCTGGGCTCTCACCTCTGTCCTGGGTGCTCTAATGGACAAGCATAAAGCTCAGAGCCCCTCAGAGTGGCTGAGACCTTTTTCATGACTAGACCACATCTCAGCATCTTCCCCTCCCCATCCTCTTCCTCCCTGGATGCTAACACATCTTCACCCCTGAGGCTACTTTACAACCCCCTGGATCCTTAGCACCCATGCAGGCCATAGTGCCCATATTTTCTAGGATTAAATTCCTCCATGTCATGTTCTGTAAATTAATGTCATTTCTACTGAAGGGTAAACAGAGATCTTAAATAAAAATTCTCACAATTTTCCTCTTTTCAGTCACTCTACCCCTGTTTGTGGTTACCTAACCTTGTTACATTTTTTTCCACAGTCAGAAGAAGCTCTATCCTCCTTGCTGGCACATGAATTTCTATCTCTACCCAAGACCATGATGGATCTTGAAGGAACTGGGATCCTAAAGGAGCAAGAGATCACAAACTATTACACACACTGACATTAGGACCATTGTTTTTCATTTCTGCTCCCTCCATCTTCCTTTCTCAGTCTCATCAGCTTTGGAGAGGCACCCAGGTACCCAAAACCAGCTGAATAAATGTGCTTTCTCTCAGTTCCTTCATTCTTCCTGTGGAATGATTCATCCAGGGAGGGATTCAACAAATGTTGAAATTGGTGGGTTAAAAGTAAGTGAGGAACAGCATATGTATATAGTTTCAAAGCATTGACCCACAGAACACTTCTTAATTATAAGAAACTTGTCAACAACTTTACCTTGGAGAAATTCAACAGCCATTGCCTTTACCAGCATGATCAAAGCGAACCTGACAGAAATAGGAGAATGGGCCCCCATGGGAACCACTGATACACATCTCTTCTACAGTTTTCCTATCAGAAATGCACAGCCTGAACTAACCATGGGGAAACTAAATACACCTGATTAGAGGCATACACTATATAGGGATTGGTGTTTATCCTTCAAAAATGTCCAGATTATTAAAGACAAGGAAATACAGAAACATTTTCAGATTACAGGTGATAAGAGAGTCATGAATGGGGTCATCTAACCAGAATTTCATTGCACCATAATCATGTTCTTCCTAATTTTACTTCAAAATTAATATGAATATGAATACTTTGTTCCCAGTTATATATATATTTTTTTGCCTTTTATAACCATACTCCAGTGTACAACCATTTTACTTAAATGGATGTAGTTAATTCAATTCGTAGCTTGTTTAATCATAGCATCTTTCATTCTACTACTTTATCACTTTGTCACTCTTCATTTTTCTCTTCTTATGCTGTCGTATCCCTTTTTGTAACTTATTTTTCAAGAAGTGCTTTATTTTTTTATATTTTCTTCTCAGAAAGTTTCTTTGGCTTGATGAATGTTCTGAGTTTACTTTATCTTTGATTTCCGATGCCCTTTTTCCTAGACGATGCCTTTAACTGCTTTTATAATTATAGGGTCAAAGCAATTCTCTAATCTCTGTATTTAGATTTTACTGTGATTTGTCAGGCACAGTGCCCTCCTGAATATAATTTTATTCATTCATACACTCATTTGACAAATATTTATATTTATTGATCACTTACGATTTTTAGGCAAGAATACTGGAGTGGGTTGCCCGTCCTTTCTCCAAGGAGATGTTCCTGACCCAGGGATGGAAACTGGGTCTCCTGTATTGCAGGCAGAATGTTTAAAATTTGAGCCATGTTGTAGAAGAGCAGAGATGATCTGCTCTTCTCCAGTGTGGCAGCTATTTCTAAAATATCTCATTTCATCTTGAAGAAGTTGTTATAAGATGGCATCACCAACTAGATGGACGTTAGTTTGAGAAAGCTCTGAGAGTTAATGATAGGGATGCCTGACATGCTGCAGTCCATACGGCTGAGTGACTGAACTGAAGTGAAGAATATAACATAAACTCTTAAAGTGATACGGACACTACTTGAAAGGAATCTCTTTTCTTATTCATTTTTTCATTTGTCTATCTTATACAATCGTTCGCCCTCATCCTATATTTGAAATTTAGATGGTCTTTCCATACCATTTTAATGGCATGAACTGAAGGTAAGGGGATATGATATGAGAAGACATTTCTTTTTTAATAAATGAGATTTTATTGTTTATTCATCTATGTTTGGCTGCTCTGTGTAGCATGTAGAACTTCCCTGACAAGAGATCACACCTTTGTCCCCTGAAGTGGAAGCACAGAATCTTAAACACTGGACCACCAGGGAAGTCCAAGAATGCTTTCAATTTATTCTGTATTTTGCTCCTTCATAGATCCAGCAGTACAGGTGCTTGGGAAGGAGTGTTTTATGCAGTCAAGGAGCTCATGGGAAGACTGTGCCAAGGAGTATCCCTGCACATGTGGTGTGGTACTCAGAACTAGCCAAAGAAATTCTAATTTTTGGCTAGCACATTGTAACAGCACTTATTCTTCACCAGATGTAATTATAGTACAATGTTTACTTGGAAGTCTCAAAGCTTTTAAAATAAACATCACAAATCCTTCCTTTGCACTAACAGTATAATCAAAAAGCCATAATCTGAAAATAAGATAAGCAGATTATTTAGAATGTCTCCTCAAAATGAATTTTATTAAAAACATTTTTAGTATAGCTACAACCCAAGTTATCAACAACCTTTAAATTCAGTATGTAAAGATGCCATCTTATTCTGATAAGAAACAACGTAAGATACTGTCCTCACTTACTCTATGACTGTTTTATGATTCCAACCAATTGTATCCTTTTACTAATAAGTAACTCATTCATATGGAATTACAAAAGGTCCCAAATGATCAAAATATGCTGAAAAAAATAAAGTTGGAAGACTCATATTTTCTGATTTAAAACTTAGTACAATGCTATAGTACTCAAAACAGGGTGCACTAGCATAAGGGTAGACACATAGATCAATGAACTAGAATTGAGAGTTTAATATGCCCAAATATCTATGGCTTATTAATTTTCAACAGAAGTGCCAAGGCTCTCCAATGGGGGCAGGGATACAAAATAAAAAAAGTTGAAATCTTAGCACTCTACACATAAAAATTAACTCAAAATGAGTCAACAAGCTAAATACAAGAACCAAAGCTATAAAACTCTTGGAAGAAAACAGGGTTAGCTCTTTTTTTTTNAAATGAGATTTTATTGTTTATTCATCTATGTTTGGCTGCTCTGTGTAGCATGTAGAACTTCCCTGACAAGAGATCACACCTTTGTCCCCTGAAGTGGAAGCACAGAATCTTAAACACTGGACCACCAGGGAAGTCCAAGAATGCTTTCAATTTATTCTGTATTTTGCTCCTTCATAGATCCAGCAGTACAGGTGCTTGGGAAGGAGTGTTTTATGCAGTCAAGGAGCTCATGGGAAGACTGTGCCAAGGAGTATCCCTGCACATGTGGTGTGGTACTCAGAACTAGCCAAAGAAATTCTAATTTTTGGCTAGCACATTGTAACAGCACTTATTCTTCACCAGATGTAATTATAGTACAATGTTTACTTGGAAGTCTCAAAGCTTTTAAAATAAACATCACAAATCCTTCCTTTGCACTAACAGTATAATCAAAAAGCCATAATCTGAAAATAAGATAAGCAGATTATTTAGAATGTCTCCTCAAAATGAATTTTATTAAAAACATTTTTAGTATAGCTACAACCCAAGTTATCAACAACCTTTAAATTCAGTATGTAAAGATGCCATCTTATTCTGATAAGAAACAACATAAGATACTGTCCTCACTTACTCTATGACTGTTTTATGATTCCAACCAATTGTATCCTTTTACTAATAAGTAACTCATTCATATGGAATTACAAAAGGTCCCAAATGATCAAAATATGCTGAAAAAAATAAAGTTGGAAGACTCATATTTTCTGATTTAAAACTTAGTACAATGCTATAGTACTCAAAACAGGGTGCACTAGCATAAGGGTAGACACATAGATCAATGAACTAGAATTGAGAGTTTAATATGCCCAAATATCTATGGCTTATTAATTTTCAACAGAAGTGCCAAGGCTCTCCAATGGGGGCAGGGATACAAAATAAAAAAAGTTGAAATCTTAGCACTCTACACATAAAAATTAACTCAAAATGAGTCAACAAGCTAAATACAAGAACCAAAGCTATAAAACTCTTGGAAGAAAACAGGGTTAGCTCTTTTTTTTTTAATCTCTGATTTGGCAATGGATTCTAAATTTAGCCACAGATTCTTGAGCAATAAAAGAAAAAAACATAGATAAACTCACTTCACAACANAAATGAGATTTTATTGTTTATTCATCTATGTTTGGCTGCTCTGTGTAGCATGTAGAACTTCCCTGACAAGAGATCACACCTTTGTCCCCTGAAGTGGAAGCACAGAATCTTAAACACTGGACCACCAGGGAAGTCCAAGAATGCTTTCAATTTATTCTGTATTTTGCTCCTTCATAGATCCAGCAGTACAGGTGCTTGGGAAGGAGTGTTTTATGCAGTCAAGGAGCTCATGGGAAGACTGTGCCAAGGAGTATCCCTGCACATGTGGTGTGGTACTCAGAACTAGCCAAAGAAATTCTAATTTTTGGCTAGCACATTGTAACAGCACTTATTCTTCACCAGATGTAATTATAGTACAATGTTTACTTGGAAGTCTCAAAGCTTTTAAAATAAACATCACAAATCCTTCCTTTGCACTAACAGTATAATCAAAAAGCCATAATCTGAAAATAAGATAAGCAGATTATTTAGAATGTCTCCTCAAAATGAATTTTATTAAAAACATTTTTAGTATAGCTACAACCCAAGTTATCAACAACCTTTAAATTCAGTATGTAAAGATGCCATCTTATTCTGATAAGAAACAACATAAGATACTGTCCTCACTTACTCTATGACTGTTTTATGATTCCAACCAATTGTATCCTTTTACTAATAAGTAACTCATTCATATGGAATTACAAAAGGTCCCAAATGATCAAAATATGCTGAAAAAAATAAAGTTGGAAGACTCATATTTTCTGATTTAAAACTTAGTACAATGCTATAGTACTCAAAACAGGGTGCACTAGCATAAGGGTAGACACATAGATCAATGAACTAGAATTGAGAGTTTAATATGCCCAAATATCTATGGCTTATTAATTTTCAACAGAAGTGCCAAGGCTCTCCAATGGGGGCAGGGATACAAAATAAAAAAAGTTGAAATCTTAGCACTCTACACATAAAAATTAACTCAAAATGAGTCAACAAGCTAAATACAAGAACCAAAGCTATAAAACTCTTGGAAGAAAACAGGGTTAGCTCTTTTTTTTTTAATCTCTGATTTGGCAATGGATTCTAAATTTAGCCACAGATTCTTGAGCAATAAAAGAAAAAAACATAGATAAACTCACTTCACAACAACTAAAGGTGTTGGGAATTAGAGGACACATCTAGAAAGTAATGAGAGAACATATTTTCATATTTTCATTTGAAAATAACATACTTGATAAGAGTTAGAATACAGAATAATAATTAAAAAAAAACTCTTACAAATTGATAAAAAAAAAAAAAAGCAAAGACAACTCAAATAAATAAACAGGATTTAGGTATAGACAGTTCTGCAGAAAGATAAGTAAATGTCCAAGAAGTACATAAAAAGATTCCTAACATCATTGGTGAGTAAGTAAACATATTTCAAAGCCATAGTGATATACCAGTTCAAAATATTATAAAATAATTCATTGGAAGGGATGTGGAGAAATAGAAACCCTCATACATTTCTTTTGAGAATGTAAAATGGTTAAGCCACTATGGAAGACATTTGGAAAATTTCTCAAAAATTTAAATATAAAACTATCATGCTGTTGCTGTTGCTGCTAAGTCACTTCAGTCATGTCCAACTCTGTGCAACTCCATAGATGGCAGCCCACCATCTCCACCGTCCCTGGGATTCTCCAAGCAAGAACACTGGAGTGGGTTGCCATTTCCTTCTCCAAAGCGTGAAAGTGAAAAGTGAAAGCAAAGCCGCTCAGTCGTATCAGACTCTTTGTGACCCCATGGACCATTGCCTTCTCCTAAAATTATGATATAAGTCAGTAATTCCACCCCGAAGTATATACTCAAAAGAAATGTGTATATTCATACAGAACTTATGTATAAATGTTTATGACAGCATCATTCATAAAGCAAAAAGTAGATGCCTCAAATGTTCTAGTTGTCAACAGCAGATGAATGGATAGACAAACTGTGGTATATCATTATAATGGAATATTATTCAGATACAAAAAGTATGAATTATATATGTTATATGTACTATAATTTGGATGATACTAAAAAACATTAAGCTAGGTAAGAAAAGACAGAAACAAAAGGTTTTATATTGTACCACTATTTTTTTTTTTTTAATGAAACATGCAGCAGAGACAAATCCACAGAGACAGCATATTATAATTTACCAGGAGATGGGAGAGAACAGTACTTAATAGGTGTGGAGTGTTCTTCTGCGGTAATGAAATGTTTGAAACTAGAAAGAGATGATGGTTGTGCAGCATTGTGAAACACTAAATACCACTGGATTGTACACTTGAGAACAGTTAATTTTATGTTAGGGAATTTTGTGTCAAATGAAAAAAAGTGTTAAGAGACTTCCCCCAAAAAGTAGAAGAGGTTAAAAATTATTTCCTAACAGTCCCTTTTAGGGTCCTGAGTGGGGCCTGTGTATACTGATGTACATAGTGAACATCATTAAGTTTTCAAAGAGAAACTGATTTCTTTCAATGTAATAACTGTCATTATAATAGATGACTTCTGCTATGAACAGTGAAATATTTATCAATCATTGTTAAATGATTATAAATAAATTAATTTTATTAGAATTTCTCTCTATACTAAGCTTTTCTCTGTATAAATACTCTAGTTGTTATTATTTATAAATTTCTGTAAATAGTTTTAATATGTGAGATACTATAATAATGCCAAAGTGTGAGTAAATTTTCTTCCTGAATCTTTATAATAGAGAATAAAACGGTAGAAATTGAATTTTTAAAGTAATCTTTATAAAACAAAAGATAAAACTTGATATGTAAGGGCCTGTTCATTAAATTCAGATATTCTTATCCACTAATTTGTGCCATCAGTATATCGAGGGTTAAAATCATCTAATTGGATTATTCTAAATTCTTATACAATGTGGGTAAACATGCAAAGCTTAGACTATTTGAAAATAAAAATAAAACTAAGTTCTGTTGATATTTTTAAGAATACAAGAACGTTCAAGTCTCTCAGCTCTGACTGGAGTTGCTTCAAATATATACTGCCTCACTGAATATTCCTTTTGAGAAAGTTCATTCATTTTGACAAAGTTCTACTTACTGAATCCTTTACAGCCCAGGGATTCTCCTGGTATTTCAATCAAAGAGAGAGAATCGGATGGAGGAACGATTACCCACTATGGATTCTGTGAAATCCACAACCTTCAGGAAGTTTTGATGGACAAGCTTCTGTGAATGAGAACTTTGTAAATTTATTCTGAATTGTGATTGCATTTAGGGTTGAAAGTATACCCCCTAGGAAATTTATTTTAGATGAGTGTTCAGTCCTGTTCTACCTATTCATAATATTACTAGATGAGATCCTCTCACATGGCCAATTAATAATACCTGCTCTGATGCTGTCCATAGATTTAACTTTTATCTTAGGGTCATTCAAACTCAAGCAGAGTGACAAGCTAAGCCTCAAATAATAATAATAATAATAACCTCTCATCTATTAGAAGGAAAACTCTTACAATTATAGGGTGGATCTACATGGTTAAAACCAGTCTATGGTCATTTAAGTTTAAAGGCTCCTCTATGTTAGGAATGGTTAAATCATATTAAAATTGATCAACCTGGTAATTATGAGACAAGGCTGGGTGCTTTATGAACTATACCTATTATTACTCTAGAGAGAGTGATTGGTATGGAATTTAGTGGATTTGTGGCGCTAATACATGGCCCGACATCTACAGGGATGAATACAAAGGTGTGGCCTGGGATTCCCATGAATTTAAGGTCATATGTGTTAACAAATTAGAGGTAACCCCAACCAATCTACCATTAGTATGATCCCAGTGGGTCAAAGATCTGTATTCTACTGGCATGACCATTTAGCAGCTTGTGTGTTGTGTGTGTGCCCCTTCATTGGGGTTAGAGGATGTAATTGACCATATTGAAGCCTTAACAACTTTCATAAGCTTTAAATGATAGTAACTGGGCTATTGGAGAAGGCAATGGCAACCCACTCCAATACTCTTGCCTGGAAAATCCCANAATTTTTAAAGTAATCTTTATAAAACAAAAGATAAAACTTGATATGTAAGGGCCTGTTCATTAAATTCAGATATTCTTATCCACTAATTTGTGCCATCAGTATATCGAGGGTTAAAATCATCTAATTGGATTATTCTAAATTCTTATACAATGTGGGTAAACATGCAAAGCTTAGACTATTTGAAAATAAAAATAAAACTAAGTTCTGTTGATATTTTTAAGAATACAAGAACGTTCAAGTCTCTCAGCTCTGACTGGAGTTGCTTCAAATATATACTGCCTCACTGAATATTCCTTTTGAGAAAGTTCATTCATTTTGACAAAGTTCTACTTACTGAATCCTTTACAGCCCAGGGATTCTCCTGGTATTTCAATCAAAGAGAGAGAATCGGATGGAGGAACGATTACCCACTATGGATTCTGTGAAATCCACAACCTTCAGGAAGTTTTGGTGGACAAGCTTCTGTGAATGAGAACTTTGTAAATTTATTCTGAATTGTGATTGCATTTAGGGTTGAAAGTATACCCCCTAGGAAATTTATTTTAGATGAGTGTTCAGTCCTGTTCTACCTATTCATAATATTACTAGATGAGATCCTCTCACATGGCCAATTAATAATACCTGCTCTGATGCTGTCCATAGATTTAACTTTTATCTTAGGGTCATTCAAACTCAAGCAGAGTGACAAGCTAAGCCTCAAATAATAATAATAATAATAACCTCTCATCTATTAGAAGGAAAACTCTTACAATTATAGGGTGGATCTACATGGTTAAAACCAGTCTATGGTCATTTAAGTTTAAAGGCTCCTCTATGTTAGGAATGGTTAAATCATATTAAAATTGATCAACCTGGTAATTATGAGACAAGGCTGGGTGCTTTATGAACTATACCTATTATTACTCTAGAGAGAGTGATTGGTATGGAATTTAGTGGATTTGTGGCGCTAATACATGGCCCGACATCTACAGGGATGAATACAAAGGTGTGGCCTGGGATTCCCATGAATTTAAGGTCATATGTGTTAACAAATTAGAGGTAACCCCAACCAATCTACCATTAGTATGATCCCAGTGGGTCAAAGATCTGTATTCTACTGGCATGACCATTTAGCAGCTTGTGTGTTGTGTGTGTGCCCCTTCATTGGGGTTAGAGGATGTAATTGACCATATTGAAGCCTTAACAACTTTCATAAGCTTTAAATGATAGTAACTGGGCTATTGGAGAAGGCAATGGCAACCCACTCCAATACTCTTGCCTGGAAAATCCCATGGGCAGAGGAGCCTGGTAGACTGCAGTCCATGGGGTCTCTAAGAGTTGGACCGACTGAGTGAGCTCACTTTCACTTTTTACTTTCATGCATTGGAGAAGGAAATGGCAACCCACTCCAGTGTTCTTGCCTAGAGAATCCGAGGGATGAGGGAGCCTGGTGGGCTACTGTCAATGGGGTAACACAGAGTCGGACACGACTTAAATGACTTAGCAGTAGCAGCAATATATATTTTATCTCAGATACAAATAAAAAAATGAACCCAGTTTACAATAGAGACAGAATCTCAGTAACATTTTAAAAAATCTTTATTGTTGAAAAATAGTGATTTTCCAGATTATTTCAGAAACATGTTTATAAATGTTTGAGATCATAAATAAGAAAATAAAAACAAAGTACACTTTGGTCTAAAAGAATTTATAATTTTGCTAGCAATAAAATGTGTGTTTTACAGTTATCTTTTTGGGTGGGTGGAAGAGTTCTCTATTTACTCTGTTGGAAGTCGTGTGACCTTGGAAATGAAGCACCCTATTGAGAGTAATTCAATCAACAGATGTGTTGAACCACTTGTAAATGAATTTCTTCATTTAATTTTTGAAACATTTCCCTTTTGCTTTTAAATCTTGAATGGCATTTGCATGAAAATCAATTGTGTCTTAGAGGTGACTTTGAACAAGTTTCAGTTGAACAACTATGAATATGAACATCAGTGTATAATTCACAAACATTTATCTTCAGCACAATTTATATGTATTTTAAAAATTATCATTGTTTTTAATTTTACAAACAAAAGCATTTTTATTTTTTATAAAGGACATCTGAAAATTTTAATGAACTTGCCCAAATATTCTATGGTAATGACATATGGTGTAAGTATTTTTACATAATCAATCCCAAGATAGGATTAGCTAGTCATGTGTAACTGACAGATGTGTGCTTACAACAAACATACTCTGGAAATTACTACTTTTCCCTTAGATGCACATGGATTAAATATTCTTAGACACTTGGCTTGCATTTGTAATGGCATGAAAGACTACAAACATAGTAGATAGAATGTTTTTAAAGAAATTAATATATGTTAAATGTCAAACTTGACTTTTTATACTTTTAGCAGTTATATCCCCATTGAGTACAATGTTTAAGTCCTTAGGCAGAATCAAATAGAACTAAGATTCCATCGTAAAGTAGGTTGTCAGGATCGTACCCTCTACTTATTGGGAAATGTTATCAATATCTGTTCAGTTGTCAACTTTGACCTTCATCTAGTAGCAATGGGAAATCTGACAGTTATTCAAAACAAGCAATTGCTTGACATATTAGAGAGCCGTTTTGATTTGACAGAAAGGAATAGAAACCATTTTCTTTAATAATATGAGCTGTCAGTGAACACAGAGCAATAATGACGCCTGAGAATTTATTGTTCACTCAAGGCAGTTTAAGGCAGTGCTGAGTTCTGGCCAAAGCAATATTCTTATAAGCCAACTACTCCAATTTAAATAATAGAACTAGCATATTTGCTAGCAAAAATAAAAGCTGGTCTTATAACTCATAAAATGTTAGGCAAAGTTGCTGACTGGTGGATGTTTCCTGATGCCACATTCATACAAACTATATCAGTGTAAAGCCATCAGGGACCTTTTTTTTGCTGGAGACAGTAAACAAGAAGTGACCGCTTGTGCAAAGGAGGCAGATCGTCTTCCCACCATACTCATGGTCACACTGCCAGTTGCTGATCCCATGGGTAAAATACAGCTGCCAAAGAGAAGGCAGTCTCTTGCACTCTGCTCTTAAAGACAGAGGGTGCATTATTACCTAGATATGTCCCTGGTCATCAAGAAAAATCTAAGAATTGCCTGAAATTGTAAATGAGGGACTTGAGAGAAGAAACTTATATCCTGGTTTTACCATGAGTTACTAGAAAATAAAGAAATTCAAACTGAACAAGATCCTAGCCACTGTGATGAACACATATCATTAGTTATTTAATGAGAGAGAACTGAAGACACATATCTCAACACACTGAATCCCTGAAGTTCATTTTGAGTCCTTACAACAAATCATCTGAAGTTTTTATCACATACTGCTTTCACCACAAACTGTATTCAGTCAATTTCTCCCTATTTTTATAAAATTCTGACTTAAAGAGCCCTCTGCATGTCAGTATATACAGATAGATATTAGATAGAACAGATCCTTGTTGATAAGTAAATGAAGGTTCTATTCCTCACACTGTGGAAAAAATCAGCTGGACTTCCCTGATGGCTCAGATGGTAAAGCGTCTGCTACAATGTGGGAGACCTGGGTTCGATCCCTGGGTCGGGAAGATCTCCTGGAGAAGGAAATGGCAACCCACTCCAGTACTCTTGCCAGGAAAATCCCATGGATGGAGGAGCCTCATGGGCTACAGTTCATGGGGTCACAAAGAGTTGGACACAACTGAGCGACTTCACTCACTCACTCAACTACCTTTTAATTGTTAACAAATTATTAATAAATCACTGTAGCTTCTGAGATCAGTGTAGACTGCATCATGATGTATACAGATGCCAAATCTCTTTACTTCTTAATTTTAATCATACTACTGGTGAGCTAAAGAATATAGAACCTAATATTTTCTTGTTGAAGGTACTCTAAAATACATAAAATTTGATTAACATGGATATTATTGCTTATTGTATCATAAAATAGATGGTATTTACAAATAGGACAAAATAAATTATGCAGAAAATAAACATATTTTGAAAAATTGCTTTGAAAAAAACACATAAAAATAAGTAAGCTTGTTTTAAACTCCTTGTTTAAAAATATAGGAAATGGGTAAAAAGGAAATAACAGTAAACCATAAAGTAAGATACTGTCAAGTACTTTTATGGTCTCAAAGCATAAACAGACTTCCAGGTGAATATAAAAAATAATGCCCTAAACATCCTACATCAAATATTGCCATCATCACAGTATAAATTCATGAGACAACCTCAAGAGAGAATGCAACACACAAGAATGGCACCCTTAATGAACATGTTCTTAAATCATTTAGAGAAAGACAAACATCTTCAGTAAGAACACAGGCAAAATATAAACAAGGAATGCACACTTGTTTCATAAAATTATAAAATAAATATCAAATTACCTTGCAACTAAAGGAAAGCATCTTGAGACAATGATGAGGGACTTCCCTCGAGGTACAGTTGTTAAGACTCCAGGCTTTCAAAGTAGGGGCTAGGGTCTGATCCCTAGTCAGGGAACTATGATCCCACATACTCCATGGCATGCTGAAAAAGTAAACACACACAAACACACACAATGATGAAACTCTATTAAATGTCCATTAAATATAGCCCACCAGGTTCCTCTGTCCATGGGGATTCTCTGGGCAAGAATACTGGAGTGGGTTGCCATGCCCTCTGCCAGGGTCCAGCCCTGGTAGATCCAGGGTGATTCAAAGGCGGGGACAGATTTGGCATCCTTGGAAAAATACATATTTATTTACAGATATATAGAGAGATTAGAAACAGATAGTGTAGTAGGAAAATATTAGTGGAGAAAAAGAGTCTGAATAATTCAGCCTCAAAAACGGGGAGCAAGAAAGAAACGATATGAGGGAATCAGTCATTCNGTATTTACAGATATATAGAGAGATTAGAAACAGATAGTGTAGTAGGAAAATATTAGTGGAGAAAAAGAGTCTGAATAATTCAGCCTCAAAAACGGGGAGCAAGAAAGAAACGATATGAGGGAATCAGTCATTCCAGGAGCTGATCCCCTTTCTTTTATTTTTAGGTTTGCTTATATACCTTTTGTTACACATAGGGGTGAATACAGAGTCATGCGGGGGTCAACAGTCCTGACCTTTATCAAAATCAGGTGCTTTACATTTAAAAAAGGTCTTAGAGGTTTTACATCATCTTCAGGCCATTTCTGCCTGCTGACATTTACAACCCTTTCTGATAACCAAAACATTTTTTCCAAGGGTGTTTTTTCTTAAACCAGGCACCACCCTCAAATAAAGTTGCATTCCTATAGGTTGAGGGTGTAGTGAGTTACAATCAAGAAAAGAATTCATTTAACCCAAGGTTAACATGATCAATCTTAAAGGTTAATACTTATTTCTCCTATATGCTAGTTATATTTATTATAAAGGCAGGGAATATGGAGATTTAGCAGCAAAACATCAGCCCAACAAATGAAAATCCTTTCACCAATGTTCCCCTTAAGATCTATTTAGTCTTAAGATAGTGATAAAGTTACATTTTTACATAGCAAGGACACAGTGATTTATAACAAAGTACAGTGATCTATAGCTAAAGAAAGAAAATTCATTAACTCAAAAAGTCTAATATTGCTAACATCAAAAACTACTATATTTCCTTTTCTATATTCCAAATACATTGATTAATATACTCTCAGGTGCCTAAGGATATGGAGGCCTGGCAGCAATCATTGACTCAACAATGAGAAAAGCCCTATGCTAATTAAGACTCTCAAAATACTCCAAAACTCTCTGTAATGTTTATGGTTGAGAGGTTGTCACACAAGCTAGTCTGTCAGCAGAGAGTTTTGACCTGAGACACCCTTGTCCCACCCAGGGCAGGGAATTAGCACTAATTATTGGCAGGACAAATGAAAAACCCTTCACCAATATAATTCCTAACCGACCCACTATACTAATAATTTCTAACTTCCCAAAAGAATTTGCCTTTAGTAAGTCTAAAACATCTCACATAGTTGGGGGGTTGTAAACAATCACATGTGGCGGGTAGAACCTACACAGGCAGGCTAGATAACCTTCAGAGTTTGTAAGTTGAAACACTGTTGTCACCCCCAGGAATTTTTATTAACTTGGAGCTGCAAGTTAACTCCTTCTCCAAGATAAATGTTTATGGGGGAGAGCCCCCTGTAAAGTACTCTGGTTTTGGAGGTAGATGCTCGGGAATAGGGGGTTTCCTGAGGCTTGATCATGCCTTTGTGTATGCCAAGCTTCCTTCCTTATGACCTTTGCCATGGGAGGAGTTCCTCATGCTGGCCCCTGGCACTCCTCCAGGGAATCTTCCCAATCTAGACATTGAACCCAGGTCTCTTGCATTGTAGGTAGATTCTTTATCATCTGAGCCACCAGGGAAGACCTCAGTTAGCAAAGATACTTGAGAAAAGATATCCAGCGTTTGAGTGTGGTCTGAGGACAATAGATTTTGATGCACTGCTAAGGACCCTGAAAATTTGTCAGGTTTTCCACAGGTTATGTGATAAGGTGTACAAAAATAAAAGTTCTTATAAATCACTTCTCGGAATTCATCTAATGTACTTAGATACTTGTGGTTTATTAAATATTGGTGAAAGCATTAGTTGCTCAGTAATGTCTGACTCTTGGTACATCAGACAATCAAATAACTGGAGTTACTGGAAATATGCCCATTCCTATATATTTTATTTTAAAGGATTTCATATGAAAATATTTAATTCAGCATTTTTCTTACACATAAAATCCGAAGTTTTCTACTGATCTCACATTCTATAGTTCTCACATTGGTGAATATATTATGACACATTAATATAATGTGGTCTCTAGAGGAGATGTTTCAACTTTATATAATGCATTATTAATATTGAAAGGTTGTTGCTGAACCATGAAAGATGTCAGGATTCTTGGCCTCCTTAGGAGAAGAATTCAATCTAGGGCCAGTGACATGGCTGGATCACTCAGAGTTTTTGTGTAATAAAGTTTTATTAAAAAATAAAAGAGGTAGAGAAAACTTCTGACATAGACATCAGAAAGGGGCAGAAAGAATGCCCCCCTGCTAGTCTTTAGCCAGATGTTATATAGCTACTGCTGCTGCTAAGTTGCTTCAGTCGTGTCCAACTCTGTGTAACCCAACAGACAGCAGCCCACCAGGGTCTGCCATCCCTAGGACTCTCCAGGCAAGGGCACTGGAGCGGGTTGCCGCTTCCTTTTCCAATGCATGAAAGTAAAAACTGAAAGTGAAGTCACTCAGTCGTGTCCACCTCTTAGCAACACTATGGACTGCAGCCTACCAGGCTCCTTCGTTCATGGGATTTTCCAGGCAAGAGTACTGGAGTGGGTTGCCATTGCCTTCTCCATATATAGCTACTAGCTACTAGCAGTCTACTAATTAGAGGAAAGGAATGTCTCAAAACGCAGAGAATGACACCAGGCCCCTGACCCACAAGAGGCATTTTGAGATAACATTGACACAAGGAGCGTCATCTCGGGCCATAAAAACATTGACGTGAATCTTGAAGAAAAGCAGATTTCCAAGAAAATATGTAGTTTCATTAACATAGATTAGGAGGATAATGTATGAGTAAAACATACTGGTTTGTCAAGTAGGTTCTGAGTCTTAGGCGAACCTAAATGTAGACAGAGTCTAGGATAAGTTTATAGTACATTAACATTGCTTAAGACAAACATTTCCATAAGAAAAAATGCATTGGTTAGCTCAAGGTTTGAGAAAAGTTAAGTTCAGGTAGAGACAGGTGTCGTCATGGTAACACAAAATTTTAAGAGAAACCACCTTTTTAATTTATAGAGAGAAGGGAAAATATCTAACCCTTTTTTGTTTCCTCCTATCACTTAACAGACAGATAAATATGCCTGACAGTTGTAGTCTATTTCCTTTGTTTGGAGACCCCTGGCCTTCCTGCCTGTTACTTTCTCAATATCAAATACATTCACATGTTCATGCATACATGGTCACATTCAAATGTATACTATATAGAGAAAGATGTCTGAAACATACAGCAGAGTTTTAGCTGGGGATATTTTTGAGTAGCAGTGTTGTTGTGTCAGTTGCTCAGTCATGTACTGTTCTTTGTGATACATGGACTGTAGCCCACTAGGCTCCTCTATTCATGGGATTCCCCAGGCAAGAATGCTGGAGAATAGCAATGAGTTAGGCTAATTTTAAAAGTTTTATACTTTTAAGTACTTTCTGAAATTATACAATAAATTTTTATAGACAAAAATGCTATCTTCTCCCAAATATGTATAAATAGTTGTTTTTAATATTTATGGTAGTTCAGATGATAAAGACTATGCCTACAATGCAGGAGACCTGGGTTTTATCTTGGGTCGATAAGATACCCTGGAGAAGGATATGGCAACTGACTCCAGTATTCTTGCCTGAAGAATTCCATAGACAGAGGAGCCTGACAGGCTACAGACTATGTAGTCTCAAAGACTTGGATACAACTGAGTGACTAACACTTCAAAGACATGCCATTATATTAGGTTTAAAAAGCAGACTATAATTTTTTTTTCTAGACAATATGATTTTTATATAACTCTAAAGAACTGTGGAAAATTCTTAAAGAGATGGGAATACCAGGCCAACTGACCAGCCTCTTGAGAAATTTGTATGCAGGTCAGGAAGCAACAGTTAAAATCAGACACAGGATAACAGACTGGTTTCAAATAGGGAAAGGAGTATGTCAAGGCTATATATTGTCACCGTGCTTATTTAACTTATACACAGAGTACATCATGAGAAACACTGGGCTGGTTGAAGCATAAGCTGAAATCAAGATTGCCAGGAGAAATATCAATAACTTCAGATATGCAGATGACACTACCCTTATGGCAGAAAGTGAAGAAGAATTATAGAGCCTCTTGATGAAAGTGAAAGAGGAGAGTGAAAAAGTTGGCTTAAAGCTCAACATTCAGAAAACGAAGATCATGGCATCTGGTCCTACCACTTCATGACAAATAGATGGGGAGACAATGGAAACAGTGACTGAGTTTATTTTTTAGGGCTCAAAAAGCACTGCTCCAAAAATGGTGACTGCAGCCATGAAATTAAAAGACGCTTGCTCCTTGGAAGAAAGGTTATGACCAAACTGACAGCATATTAAAAAGCAGAGATATGACTTTGCCAACAAAGGTCCATCTAGTCAAAGCTATGTTTTTTTCCAATAGTTGTATATGGATGTGAGAGTTGGACTATAAAGCAAGCTGAGTGCCGAAGAATTGATGCTGTTGAACTGTGGTGTTGGAGGAGACTCTTGAGAGTCCCTTGGACTGCCAAGAGATCCAAACAGTCCATCCTAAAAGAAACCAGCCCTGAATATTCATTGGAAGGACTGATGCTGAAGCTGAAGCTCCGATACTTTGGCCACCTGATGCGAAGAGCTGACTCATTTGAAAAGACCCTGATGCTGGGAAAGATTGAGGGCAGGAGGAGAAGGGGACGACAGAGGATGAGATGGTTGGATGACATCACTGACTCAATGGACGTGAGTTTGGGTGGACTCTGGGAGTTGGTGATGGACAGGGAGGCCTGGTGTGCTTCAGTCCATGGGGTCACAAAGAGTCGGACATGACTGTGTGACTGAACTGAACTGATACACAGATGAAACATACAGCAGAATTATGAAAGATTAATTTCTTTTATATTCTTTAACTTTTTAAGTGTTATCAATTCAAAATTTGAAAGATGTTATAAAATGAAGCTCATAAGAAAAATTTTCCTCAAAGCTGGTTACTAGAATAACAACTCAATATAGTCTACATTTTGTCTGAAATCCATAAAACATTACACTGTAATCACATTTGTTTCAAAGTAGATACATAAGAAATTTTGTGATTTTATAGAAACATCACCAAACATTGATTTCCAGAATCACATGATGAGAAATCTTGCTGAGGTGATTTTCCTTTNACTCAATATAGTCTACATTTTGTCTGAAATCCATAAAACATTACACTGTAATCACATTTATTTCAAAGTAGATACATAATAAATTTTGTGATTTTATAGAAACATCACCAAACATTGATTTCCAGAATCACATGATGAGAAATCTTGCTGAGGTGATTTTCCTTTTTTTATTATGAGATCGTTATTTGGATTTTTGACATTTGGAATTACCAACAACTGTATTGAACTCTGCATCACATATTTACAATGTTCCAGGGAGTCACTGAAAACACAAAGTGACAGAAACCAAACAGCTTGTTATATCCAACAGGATTATTTAAATAATGAATAAAGCACATAAATTTCAAACCAAAAGAAGTCTCATTAGCCACAGCAACACACAGGGCTGGTCTGCTTTAGTTTTCTGTGATGCATTTTGTGCTAATGGACTAAAATAATCCTCAACTTAATTACAAGGTTTTCAGTGGATAACTGCATTCTTGTGTCATTGGACAAATTAAACTGGCCTATTTAGAACACTTACAGTATTCATTAGATAGCTGAGAATTACTCAGTCTTGACAACTTTGGATAGTCTAAAGATAAAAAGTTTGGTTTTCTTTTTTTCCTGACATTCTAGATAAGAGTGACAGTAATATGAAAGTAAAGAATACACTGAACATACATATTTTCTTTGTGATTATTTCTTGAAGGATAGTGATTTTTTTTTCTTCTCCATTACTTTTTTCTTAGTTTATATATATGGGTAAAAAGTACCCCAACATATCATATGGGCAGGTTACACCATATCATATGGGCAGGCCTTCTGGCTTTCTTTATTTCAACCTATGTGGATAATTTATTTACTAATTTAGTGTTTACAAGATTTGTTATTTCTTTTCTGTATTTTCTTTGCCTCATGATTTGAGGGATCTTAGTTCCCTGGCCAAAGATTAAATCCAGTCCTCAGCAGTGAGATCTGGGAGTCCTAACCACTGGACAATGGACCACCAAGGAAATCCTTAGAAGATATAGTCTTTCAAAAACATTTGAAGTGAATAATGTAATTGTTCACAATCTTTATATAATTAGAACCAATGCAAAGAAGCAAAATGAGATAGTTGAATTTTTAAAAAATACTTCTTTATACAATTATTTTACATTCTTAACATTTATGTGTGCTTTTATTTAAACTATTAGTAAATCTATAAGTCTTCCTCTTATAAAAAAATCCTGGCATTAAAATTGGCAAGTATTACTCTTCTTATCTTACTTTTGGCATATATACATTTAAATATGTTAGTAAAGCAGCAGGAAAATCACTGGTTAAAACTGCTGATATAAAAAGTGTGATTGCCTGAGAGTTTGCAGGTAAATCAGGAGTTCTGTGCAATTGAATTGGTTTAAAGGAGGATAATAGAAGAGGTGCTGACTCCTAACAACTTCCCCACAGTGAGGAAGTGTTGGTCTGACATTCAAAGGGATGAGCATGGTATTTCTTTGAGTCAGTCAAATATCAAATTTCTGTTTTTAAAGACACTTTCATATGTGCAATAACTGAATATTTTTAATGGAAAATGTGGATTTTCAAGATTATTTTTAATGAGATAATTAGCCAAGTGGGGAAAATGCTCTACTTTTAAAATGGAAAATAAACTGCAAATGAACATTATTAATTTTAAGAGTATTCACTGATACTACAATATTGTAAAGTAATTAGCCTCCAATTAAAATAAATGATTTTTTAAAGCGACTTGATATAAAGGAAAACACTTAATTTTGCATGTCTATTCTATAATTTATCATCTTTAGATTCTGACCTATTATATTCTTTTAGTTTTTATTGTTTGGCTATATCATATCATGTACAAACAATGAAAATGAAAAAGGTGTTCTTTTGTTTTTGATAAATATGCCTTTTACTTTTTGTCATACTGCTTTGCCAACCCTTCCAAAAATAAAAACAAAAATGCAAATGAATTCATGTATTCTCCTTTTATTTCCTACATTTTATTGTGAAAATAATCTTTGGAGATTTTGAAGATTAAGTCCAATTGAAATTTTGAATTAATGTTTTAATTAAAGGAAAAATTTTAAACTATTGGACAATAATCATGCTTTCCTCAGAAACTGATTTGTAATTTAACTTGTGCATTGGTAATTTAAATATCTGTTTGTATCCTACTCGTAATAAAAATGCTTTTATCTGATTCTGAGAATGATTCAGGTTTGTTGAACAGTCATGCAAATAATGCAGGAGGGTAATTAGAAGAAAGGAATACTACCTATAAGCATGTTAAAAACAAGTTGTCATGATAATGTATAAATTTAACTCTTTTCTATCAGATATCCATATACATAGGACTTTCAACAAATTGGATTTTTGTATTTAAGTTGTTTTGTATATTACTGTTTTAGTATAACTATATATTGTGGTCACATAGCCATACAAACAAAGCATAAACTTACATCACCATCTAATTACCAAGTAGTTTTCATTTGTGTGGATGTGCTGTGTGCTCAGTCACTCAGTTGTGTCTGAATCTTTGTGACCCAATGGACTGCAGCCTGTCCATGCGATTTTCCAGGCAAGAACAATGAAGTAGATTGCCATTTTCTCCTCTAAGGGATCTTTCCAACCCAGGGATCAGACCCACATCTCCTATGTCTTATACATTGGCAGGTGGATTCTTTACCACTGCACCACCTGGGAAACGCTTATGTATGGACAGATCACATTCATTTTTTAAGCTCAAAATTCAAATAACCATATCATCTCATATCAAATAACCAGCTCATCTCATTTTGAGCTTTGGCTCCTAGAAAATATATTTATGTTTCTCTTTCTTTTGCGCTTTCTCTGTCTCTCTCTGACTCTGTCTATCTGTCTCTACACACAGACACACACAGACACACACACATAATGATACATATAGAAACCACCCAGGTTCAGAAAGAACACAAACAAAAGTAGTAGGTTAGTTGGTTACTTCACAATGGCCTGAGTGGTGATGTGGAGGCAGAATCTGAAACTTACTATCCACAAAGTTCAGTTCAGTTCAGTCGCTCAGCCGTGTCCTACACTTTGTGACCCCATGAATCGCAGCACGCCAGGACTCCCTGTCCATCACCAGCTCCTGGAGTTCACTCAGATGCACGACCATCGAGTCAGTGAAGCCATCCAGCCATCTCATCCTCTGTCATCCACTTCTCCTCCTGCCCCCAATCCCTCCCAGCATCAGTCTTTTCCAGTGAATCCACTTTTCGCATGAGGTGGCCTAAGTACTGGAGTTTCAGCTTTAGCATCATTCTTTCCAAAGAAATCCCAGGGCTGATCTCCTTCAGAATGGACTGGTTGGATCTCCTTGCAGTCCAAGGGACTCTCAAGAGTCTTCTCCAACACCACAGTTCAAACACATCAATGCTTCGGCGCTCAGCCTTCTTCACAGTCCAACTCTCACGTCCATACATGACTACTGGATAAACCATAGCCTTACTGAAATGGAAAACAAACACACATTCACATGAGCTATAAGAAAGGGTAATAATTTAGTATAAACAGGAACAATTGAATGCATTTACTAACAATAAAAATGATTAGCCTGTTATCTGGAAGATTCTCTTCAACCTATATTCACCTAAAAGACATAAGACTAGTTTGAACTATTAAGACTACAATTACTCTACATTCTGTTGTTTAGTCACTAAGTCATGTCTGTCTTCTTGTGACCAAGCTTCCCTGTCCTTCACTAAGGCCATTGAGTCAGTGATGCCATCCAACCATCTCATCCTCTGTTGCTTCCTCCTCCTCCTGCTCTCAATCTTTCCCAGCATCAGGGTCTTTCCCAGTGAGTTTACTTTCTGTACAATGAGAAATATTGGCTTAATTATATATTTTAAATTTAGACTAGTTTTGGTTGAATCTATCAGAAAAAGGAAAAATTCAGTAAGTTATAAAAAAAATATAGTTATTATATTTGGTTGCAATGTGAAATTACTAATATATAACTAAAGCATACAAAACACACATAACTGAGAGTGGGAGATAGAATAGAAAGACCTTATTCACCAGGTATTTCTTAAAGCAAGTCTTAGATCATAGGACTAAATATGAAGACTGAGCATGGAAAATTCAGTAACAAGAACATTAAGAAACAAAGTTTGTGGAAAAGGAACAGGATTTACTGTTGAAAAATTAATTCTCTGATATCATTATTAAAGAAGAAGGAAGAGAACTATAAGAACTTGACACTGTTTATGATAATATAAAACAAACAAAATGTAAAAATTACATAAAGAAAAAGAAGTTAAGCCATTTGTTTATAGATTTTACATATATTTTAGAGTCTCTCCAGCTCTCTTATGGATCCTGCTACTGATTAAGAGTTAATCAGTGAGCAAAACAGACAACTGACCAAATGTCTTCCACATGGAANAAAAATTACATAAATAAAAAGAAGTTAAGCCATTTGTTTATAGATTTTACATATATTTTAGAGCCTCTCCAGCTCTCTTATGGATCCTGCTACTGATTAAGAGTTAATCAGTGAGCAAAACAGACAACTGACCAAATGTCTTCCACATGGAACTTGCACTCTGGTGAAGGAGACAGATACCCAATCAGCACACACCCAATACTCATGTCTTGTGATGATACCTGGTAGGGAGAACTGTGGGTGGAGGATATAACAATTTTATACAGGACAGGAAGAGACATATTCTGCTAAGGCAATGTTTGGTTCAAGATCTGAAGGAAGTGACGATCATGCTGACGGCATTCAAGGGATGTGCTGAGATCCTGGGATGAGTGAGCACTCAAAGTGTTTGGGGGACAGTTAAGAGCCCAGTGTGTCTAAGGAGAAGTAGTTGGAGAATAGTAGAGAAGAGAAGTAGAGAGATGGGTCAGAGGGGTTGTGGTCAGTGTAGACCACTGATGGTGCCTCTTAGGCATTCCTTCATCCAGCAGAAATTCCCAAATTTGGTTATATGTGGGAACCTTTAGAGGAGTTTGTGAAAGCATGGTTGCCTCAGATGGGTCTTAGGTGACCTGGCAACTGGAAATTTAAAAGGAAATTCCTTAGGTGATTATAATTTCCAGTCAAGAAAGTACCACTGGTTTTAAAATAGGGAAGATGGGGAATCCAATAAAGGGAAGAGACGTGGAATTAGAGAAAATCAAGGGAGAGTTATGTTTTAGAAGTCAGGAGAAGAATGTGTTTTGAAAAGAGAGAAGAGTTAGGTTTAAGTGCTGCCCTTCTTGTCTTGATTCTAGTAAGGTGAAAATGATTCAGCTACTGGAACAATCAAAGTAGGGATCAATAAAATTATCATTAGATGTTTATTTGACTTGTAGGACTCCTATGTTGGGTGCATATATATTTATAACTTTTATATCTTCTTATTGGATTGATCCCTTGATCATTAAGTAGTGTCCTTCATTGTCTCTAGTCTTTATTTTAAAGTCTATTTGATCTTATATGACTATTCCTACTTCCACTTTCTTTTGATTTCCTTTTGAATGGAATATTTTTTTCTGGACCATCACTTTCAGTCTGTATATGTCCCTAGGTCTTAGGTGAGTCTCTTGTAGACAGCATATATAGGGGTCTTATTTTTGTATTCATTCAAGTAATTTGTATCTTTTGGTTGGAGCATTTAGTCCATTTACATTTAAGATAATTATTGATGTGTATGATTCTATTGCCATTTATTTTATTGTTTGGGGTTTTGGATTTGTAGGCCTTTTCTTTCTCTTGTGTCTTCTGTCAAGAGAAGTCCCTTTGATATTTGTTGTAAAATTGATATGGTGGTGCTGAATTCTGTCAATTTTTGCTTGTCTCTACAGTTTTTGATTTTTGCTTTGAATCTGAGTGAGATCCTTGCTGGACAGAGTAATCCTGGTTGTAGTTTTTTTTTTCCCCTCCCTTTCATCACTTTAAGCATATCCTGCCACTCTCTTCTGGCCTGCAGAGTTTCTGTTGAAAGATCAGCTCTTAGCCTTTTGGGGACCCCCTTGTATGTCATTTGTTGTTTTTCCCTTGCTGCTCTTAATGTTTGCTCTTTATGTTAAACTTTTGCTAGTTTCACTAATATGCATTTTTATGTTTTTCTTCTCAGGTTTATCCTGTATGGGACTCTGTGCTTCCAGGACTTGGGTGACAATTTCTTTTCCCATGTTAGGGACATTTTCTACTATAATCTTCTCAAATAGTTTCTCATACATTTCTTTTTGTCTTCTTTTTCTGGGAATTGTATAATTTGAATGTTAGTGCACTATATGTTCCAGAGATCTCTGAGGCTGTCCTTTCTTGTTATTTTATTTATTTATTTTGCTTTATTCTGCTCTGCTTTGGTTATTTCCACCATTCTATCTTCCAGCTTACTTATCCATTCTCCTACTTCAGTTATTCTACTACTGATTCCCTCTAATGTATTTTTAATATCAGTTATTGTGTTGTTCATTGCTGATTGTCTATTCTTTAAGTCTTCTAGGTCTTTGTTAAACCTTTCTTGTATCTTCTCAGTCCTTGCCTCTAGTCTGTTTATCTGTGCCTCCATTTTATTTCCAAGATTTTGAATCATCTTTACTACGTTACTCTGAATTCTTTTTCTGGTAGACTATATATTTTCTCTTCATTTGTTTTGTCTTATGTGTTTTTACCATGTTCCTTCATCTTCTACATGTTTCTCTACCTTTTCATTTTGTTTAATTTACTGTGTTTAGGGTCTTCTACTTGCAGGCTGGAAGGTTGTTGTTCCTCTTAATTGTGAAGACTGCTCACCATGGGTGGGGTTGGACCAGTGCCTTGTGAAGGGCACTGAGAGGACTCATTGAGGGGACTTATGCATGTGTTCTGGTGTATGGAGCTGGATCTTATCTCTCTGAAAAGTAATGCCATGTCCAGTGGTGTGTCTATGACTTAGTATGGCTTTGTGCAGTTTTTCATCTAATAGGTAGGTTTGTATTTCTGTTTTACTAAAGGTTTGGTATGAGGCATCTGGCACTGGAGCTTGCTGGCCTTTGGATGGAGTTGGTTTTAAGTTTTGAGGTAGAAGCCTTTGGGAGAGCTCTCACTTATTAATGCTCCATAAGGTTGGGAGTTCTCTGATGGCCCAAAGTCCTGGATATAGGCCTCCCACCTTGGGGGCTCAGGTCCAATCCTTTACTGTAGCACCAAGATTTCACCAGCCACATAACACAGAAAACAAAAACCCCAAGACTAATGGTGAGACTACACTAAATGACAAGGACACCCAAAGAGATTCACACAATTACAAAGAGAAAAGAAAGACAAAAAAAGATGAAAACAGGAGTCAAAAAAATAGAGAAATTAAGCTGATAATCAAACCACTAAGTGAAAATGAATACTAAAAATTATATTTGCAAAAAATACAAAATTAAAAACATGAAAAAAATGCAGTATAACTAAGCAATGTTGTAACAATAGGGAAAAATGACTTTATTTAAAAATAAGGTGTTTTGGAAAAGAAAAAAGTAGATTAAAAAACATAAAAATTAAGGGAATGACAAAGAAAGAACACCATTAGAACAATATGAGAAAGAAAAATAATGGGGGGTGGAAAAATTATCTAGAGAATGGTAATGAGAAGAATGCCATGTGACTCCTCCATTTTCCTGGTCTAATCAGTTTCCCTACCCATAAAGTCTTCCAATATTTCTATGAAGGTCTCTGGACCTGTTGTAAGCAGTGTGGGATCAGCTCAGATTCAGGTCTTGCCTTACTCTAACGTGAACTTTCTTTCAAAGTCTACAGTTTCTCCTAAAGTCCACAGTGTCTGGCTAATTGTGGGGATTTAATCCACTGTACCTATGCTCCAGGGGCAACTTCTCCCCTCTTTTGCTCACTCAGCTCCTGGTGTTCTGCTTCAATTTTTGGCCTACCTCTGCTTGCAGGTTGCTCTCCAGTGTCAGTTCTCCATCCAAACACGAGCACCTGAACGTAGAGGCTGATTAGAGCTCTCTTGCTCAGTTGTGCTGGAGCAAGGAAGGAGAAGGCAGACATAGTTTGGGTATGTGTGGAATGCTCACCGTGGCCAGGACCTGTGGGATGTTACCACAGTCTCAGGCAGAACATGAGCTTCCCCATGGGAGCTGGCTGCCAAGCTGAGGGATTCTTGGCAGAGCCAAGCTGCTCAGGCTCCCGGAAAAATGTGAGCAGTGACCCACACCCACTCACAGATTAGCAGTAGCTGTGATCCCTGGGGTCCATGCCTTCCACCTCTGGAACTTACACAGGCTTTTTTACCTCAGGAGCTGCAGACTACAGCCAGCTCGTCCTCCTTTTACATTCATTAAGGCAGGGCCCTTTGTTCCACTAGTGTGTGATGTTAGAGTATTCCCACAGGAATGATCTTCTGCTTCTCTTGTCCCAGGCTACTCCCTGGACTCCCTTAGCTGTGTCAACACTAGCCTTCTCAGGATGTCTTTACTGTGATCAACCCCAATTCTCTCCCTGAGGTCCAATCTCTGAACCCTGAGTCTGAGTACCCAGCCCCACTCACTGTGGGTGGGCATGGATGTGTGAGCCACTTCTTGGCTGGGAAGTGCTGTTTGAAAAAAATCTCTGCTGTGAATTTTCTGCCATGCATTTAGAGCACCTGTTGCTGCACTTGTCAATGCGCTCCCCTCTGAGATGTGGGAAGATTTCCCCAGCCCTGCCTCTGAGGGAGTTTCCCAGTGTGTGGAAACATTTCTTCCTTCATGACTCCCTCCCCTGTGTGCATCCCTTGGGAGATGAATCCCTATCACAAAATCCCTTGTCTCCCTTTTCATCTTTATCTTTTGCCCTACCTCATTCTGAGGAGATTGCCTTGCCCTTTTGGAAATCTGGGGTCCTCTGCTACTGTTCAGAAGGTGTTCTGTTGGAGTTGTTCCACATGCAGATGAGTTTTAATGGGTTTTCAGGGAAAAGGTATGATCTCTCCATCTTATTCCTCTGCAATCTTGAAGGTCCCTCTTTAGATTTTCTTAATATAAGTGAAACAAAAGTAGAGTCCCAGTTAGAAGTAAGAGTGTGAAATTGTTATAGTTTTGACAGCTTGGAGACTGGGGGAATAGTGATTTGAGCTTTTCATCAGGAAGCTAATGTGATACTGGCCAACTAGAATGCATGTCTCTCTCCAGACACTGATTTGCTTGTTTTCTTTTAGTTTAAAAATTCATCCACATATAGCATTCTTCCTAATCACATTCTTTTAAACTGTCCTGAATGGATGTACCCAAATCTATTCCACAGTATCAAAGAGAACTGTTATCAGGACTTTTCTGTCAAAACTAATGCCAACTCTGATAGTTTTGAAAATATGTCACTTTGCATTTTTACCAGTATTTATTTAGGAGTTTGCTGCCTAAAAGATAAATGCATATATCCTCTTACTCATTTGTTTTTCCTTAATATTTGCACTACATCAGAGCGTTAAATGTAGTCCTATCAGTTCAGTTCAGTCGCTCAGACGTGTCCGACTCTTTGCAATCCCATGAATCACAGCACGCCAGGCCTCCCTGTTCAGTACCATCTCTTGGAGTTCACTCAGACTCACATCCATCGAGTCTATGATGCCATCCAGCCATTTCATCCTCGGTCGTCCCCTTCTCTTCCTGCCCCCAATCCCTCCCAGGATCAGAGTCTTTTCCAATGAGTCAACTCTTCTCATGAGGTGGGCAAAGTACTGGAGCTTCAACTTTAGCATCATTCCTTCCAAAGAAATCCCAGGGCTGTTCTCCTTCAGAATGGACTGGTTGGATCTCCTTGCAGTCCAAGGAACTCTCAAGAGTCTTCTCCAACACCACAGTTCAAAAGCATCAATTCTTCAGTGCTCAGCCTTCTTCACAGTCTAACTCTCACATCCATACATGACCACAGAAAAAAACATAGGTTTGATTAGTCGTACCTCAGTCAGCAAAGTAATGTCTCTGCTTTTGAATATGCTATCTAGGTTGGTCATAACTTTTCTTCCAAGGAGTGTCTTCTAATTTCATGGCTGCAGTCACCATCTGCAGTGATTTTGGAGCCTTCCAAAATAAAATCCGACACTGTTTCCACTGTTTCCCCATCTATTTTCCAAGAAGTGATGGGACTGGATGCCATGATCTTCGTTTTTTGAATGTTGAGTTTTAAGCCAACTTTTTCACTCTCCATTTTCACTTTCATCAAGAGACTTTTTAGCTCCTCTTCACTTTTTGCCATAAGAGTGGTGTCATATGCATATTTGAGGTTATTGATATTTCTCCCGGCAATCTTGATTCCAGCCTGTGTTTCTTCCAGTCCAGCGTTTCTCATGATGTACTCTGTATAGAAGTTAAATAAGCAGGGTGACAATATACAGCCTTGACGTACTCCTTTTCCTATTTGGAACCAGTCTGTTGTGCCATGTCCAGTTCTAACTGTTGCTTCCTGACCTGCATACAGGTTTCTCAAGAGGCAGGTCAGGTGGTCTGGTATTCCCATCTCTTTAAGAATTTTTCACAGTTTATTATGATCCTCACAGTNAGATTTTCTTAATATAAGTGAAACAAAAGTAGAGTCCCAGTTAGAAGTAAGAGTGTGAAATTGTTATAGTTTTGACAGCTTGGAGACTGGGGGAATAGTGATTTGAGCTTTTCATCAGGAAGCTAATGTGATACTGGCCAACTAGAATGCATGTCTCTCTCCAGACACTGATTTGCTTGTTTTCTTTTAGTTTAAAAATTCATCCACATATAGCATTCTTCCTAATCACATTCTTTTAAACTGTCCTGAATGGATGTACCCAAATCTATTCCACAGTATCAAAGAGAACTGTTATCAGGACTTTTCTGTCAAAACTAATGCCAACTCTGATAGTTTTGAAAATATGTCACTTTGCATTTTTACCAGTATTTATTTAGGAGTTTGCTGCCTAAAAGATAAATGCATATATCCTCTTACTCATTTGTTTTTCCTTAATATTTGCACTACATCAGAGCGTTAAATGTAGTCCTATCAGTTCAGTTCAGTCGCTCAGACGTGTCCGACTCTTTGCAATCCCATGAATCACAGCACGCCAGGCCTCCCTGTTCAGTACCATCTCTTGGAGTTCACTCAGACTCACATCCATCGAGTCTATGATGCCATCCAGCCATTTCATCCTCGGTCGTCCCCTTCTCTTCCTGCCCCCAATCCCTCCCAGGATCAGAGTCTTTTCCAATGAGTCAACTCTTCTCATGAGGTGGGCAAAGTACTGGAGCTTCAACTTTAGCATCATTCCTTCCAAAGAAATCCCAGGGCTGTTCTCCTTCAGAATGGACTGGTTGGATCTCCTTGCAGTCCAAGGAACTCTCAAGAGTCTTCTCCAACACCACAGTTCAAAAGCATCAATTCTTCAGTGCTCAGCCTTCTTCACAGTCTAACTCTCACATCCATACATGACCACAGAAAAAAACATAGGTTTGATTAGTCGTACCTCAGTCAGCAAAGTAATGTCTCTGCTTTTGAATATGCTATCTAGGTTGGTCATAACTTTTCTTCCAAGGAGTGTCTTCTAATTTCATGGCTGCAGTCACCATCTGCAGTGATTTTGGAGCCTTCCAAAATAAAATCCGACACTGTTTCCACTGTTTCCCCATCTATTTTCCAAGAAGTGATGGGACTGGATGCCATGATCTTCGTTTTTTGAATGTTGAGTTTTAAGCCAACTTTTTCACTCTCCATTTTCACTTTCATCAAGAGACTTTTTAGCTCCTCTTCACTTTTTGCCATAAGAGTGGTGTCATATGCATATTTGAGGTTATTGATATTTCTCCCGGCAATCTTGATTCCAGCCTGTGTTTCTTCCAGTCCAGCGTTTCTCATGATGTACTCTGTATAGAAGTTAAATAAGCAGGGTGACAATATACAGCCTTGACGTACTCCTTTTCCTATTTGGAACCAGTCTGTTGTGCCATGTCCAGTTCTAACTGTTGCTTCCTGACCTGCATACAGGTTTCTCAAGAGGCAGGTCAGGTGGTCTGGTATTCCCATCTCTTTAAGAATTTTTCACAGTTTATTATGATCCTCACAGTCAAAGGCTTTGGCATAGTCAATAAAGCAGAAATAGATGTTTTTGTGAAACTCTCTTGTTTTTTCCATGATTCAGCAGATGTTAGCAATTTTATCTCTGCTTCCTCTGCCTTTTCTAAAACCAGCTTGAACATCAGGGAGTTCACCGTTCCCATATTGCTGAAGCCTGGCTTGGAGAATTTTGAGCATTACCTTACTAGCATGTGAGATGAGTGCAATTGTGTGGTAGTTTGAGCATTCTTTGGCATTGTCTTTCTTAGGAATTGGTATGAAAACTGACCTTTCCAGTCCTGTGGCCACTGCTGAGTTTTCCAAATTTGCTGGCATATTGAGTGCAACACTTTCACAGCATCATGTCTCAGGATTTGAAATAGNTAGTTTGAGCATTCTTTGGCATTGTCTTTCTTAGGAATTGGTATGAAAACTGACCTTTTTTCGTCCTGTGGCAACTGCTGAGTCCTATAAAATATCATAAAAATAAAGACTGTTACTTCCATAAATTTATGAAACTTCATATAGACACTCAAAACTCCCCAGCAAGGCAGTCAGTGTTCTTTTTTTCTCTTGAAACCTATTATACCACTCCTTAGAAGTCTTCTCCCTTAGCAAGGAATGGAAGCCATTCTCTAGATAGGAACCTTTTGGTCCTATATCTAAACCTACATGGATCTGTTTTTAATGTAATGGGGGGGGGGGCAGTTCCTCTTCTACTATATCAGAAGCCATTCATTATCAAGTATTGCTCTAGGGTTTAGCACACATTTTTCCAGTTGCATCAACATTGAAGGCTGTTGAGGGGTTAACATATAAAAACTATCTCCCTGGACTTTCATTGTTGTCCATAATATGCATTCTTAAGTTTTTCTTACCGCTTTTCTGATAGTCTTTTTAGTGTCTTTGTTAGCTTCTTTTTCTTGACTAGATGTATCAGAATTCTCCAATCCTCAGTTGGTCACTCTTCTCTCTTCATTTTATAATTTTTTTTCTAAGTTGAGTCATCTGTATCCCTGGCTTCACTTGCTGCTGGTTTGTGATACTTTGAGCTGAACAGTTACATTTCTAGATCATATGGGCTTCTTTTCACTGCACTTACAGTGGTTGCTGAAGACCATAGCTCAAATCCTGCACCCATTTTTCTATTTCTCAGTTTTTCTATGTTTTTTTGGGTTTTTAAAGGATTCTAACTATATAAAAATAAATGATTAGAAGAATATATAACAGTGACCTTATGTGGTCACTCACAAAGCCTCAAATGTTTACTATTCCACTTTTTATAGACAATATATGACTACCTCTGTTTCAGATGACTCAAAGTCTCCTAGATGTGAGCAAAGACTATGCATCTTCTTTCTTCTTTCTTCCTAAACCATGTTCCCTCAGTGATTGACATTATTCAAATATGTATGTAAATCTAAACTTTAGTGCTCCTGCCTGCACAACTTTACTTCCGGTGTCCAGTCTGTCATTCTCTTGTCAATTCTTAAGCATTCTGAAGTCCATCTGCTAGTGTTTATGTATTTTGTTGTCATCCTCCTCGTCCATTATGTCACCATGTCACTGTAGCCTCTGTCCACCTTGTCCCCTCCTGCCCTTGACATGGGTTCTAGAATCACCATTCCTCAGGAAATCTTGGCCATTTAACCATGATTAATACCATTCCATGGCCTTCAGTTTAGTGTAGGGTTTTGAAGAGACTCACATGGTTGTCTCACATGCTGTGGTGACCCAACATTTGTACACATTCCATCTTCCCCCAAACCACCTGCCCCTCCTTCCCTCACTCCAGACATGCTAGCTTTTCTCCTACAGCTTTGTTATTAAACCATCTCCCTCCCAGCACAGGGCATCTCTGTGGGTGAGTGCCTGTGCCTGAAACCTTCCCACAGCAACATCCCTCTTTGATTATTGAGCCTAATCCATCAAATTGCACCTCATGCCCTCTCTAGATCAGGTTCCATTTTAATATGCTATCCTTCAATGTTCCTCTGTGTGACACTGGGCTGAGGTGAATCACCTCCACATGGTGACATTCTTGAAAGGAGATCTACCCACTGCTTACTTTGTATACCCAGAACTTAGTACTGAGTCTGATAATTATCCGAGAGAGAATAAATATGTCATTGATGGGTGGAATGAGTCTCTGATAAGCTTTATTACTTTAATTCAGTGAAAAATGATATTTCATTCAATAAATGATTATGTAAAGTAGACTACTAATTTTTAAAACAAAATTAGCTATTTGCCTCATCTTTAATTAAAATGAATCCAGGAGAATGAAATATTTCATGTGAGGTAAAACACTAGGAAGCATTGTATTTATGGGTGGATTTCTAAGCATGATCCCAAAGGCTGACATAAAAAGGAAATAATAAACGAATTTGAGTGCATTAACATGGAAACACACACACACATTCACAGTTTTAACTTTTGCTTGGAAAAGACTATAACTGATGTTAAAAATAAAAATTAGAAAATATACCATAAGACAGAATGTTGCTTTGCCATTGTTTGTTACATGTGTTTCAGGTGAAATACTTGCAAATATAGATTGCTGTGTTTTTCTGTGTAGCTTCATGCCTATTTAGCATTCATTAGAATATCAATTTAAATTAAATTTATCAATTAATCATGAAGAATCAATAAAGACTGAATCAATAAAGTCTTTATCATCAGTAAAGAGGAATTTAAGACTCTTTGCTCAGCTCCAACTGGAATGTACTATTACCTCTGAGGGAAAGCATAGACTGTAGATAGAAATAGAAAAATTTAGTCTGCTGGATGAGCAATATTCTGCTAAGACTTCTTACATGAATGGGATGCTAAAGAAATGCACCTGATGGAACTTTCATGCTCTATTTCCTAAGAGGTTATTCTTTAACTACAAAAAAATGATCTCATCTTTTAGGCTTTGGATCATTACATTTTCTGTGTTCTGCATCTTAAATTCACTAAAGAATTTTTTTTCTTCCCCTCTCTTGTGTGTAAATAACTCTATTGATTGGTTAAAAAGTGAAACCTTCAGTCATTCTTTTTAACACTTTTTATACAACTTAAACATTGACAGTTTGGTATGTTATAAGTATATAGGCAAAAATGTTGATTTGAACATGAAATAATTGTATTATGAGAGTGATGAAAATCTGTACTACTCTTCCATAAATTGAGTAGATTTAGGATTAAGATAAGTTTTTGAGACTAATCTATTATTATCCAACAGTCACACTTTTAAAAGGATATTATATGGACTGTATGTATTTATGTGTTAATGATCAGTGTTTAAATTTTATTATAGTTATACATTTTTTAACATTTTATTTTCACATAAATTTTAAAGTAAAAATGAACATAATGGCAAATATCATAGGGATGTCTATGAACATTAATACAAATTTCATGGATTGCTGTTGCCAAAATGTAAGATGCTATTGGGACTTTGGAGATCTATGTTTCAACCTTTTCCCAACCGTGATTATTTGTAAAAGCATAGATATTTCTGAATTAAATCCATCAAATGAACCTTAGGAAACATATAGAAGTCAATGCCTATTATTTCATTAAGTGTGTGATGTAGCTGACAATATGAAAACTGAGGAATTGAATAAAGTAGTTCAGAANTTTCCCAACCGTGATTATTTGTAAAAGCATAGATATTTCTGAATTAAATCCATCAAATGAACCTTAGGAAACATATAGAAGTCAATGCCTATTATTTCATTAAGTGTGTGATGTAGCTGACAATATGAAAACTGAGGAATTGAATAAAGTAGTTCAGAAGAGGTAAATGAATTATATACATATTTCAACACACAAGTTATGCACAAATTCATGAAGCATAGGAAAGAAGCTTATTCAATAGTTCAGAATAGGCTTCTCTCATCTAGTTCATCTTTCTATTTAAATTAAAGCCATAATGATTAAGAATTCCTTTCTCACCCCCAATTTTATGACATCATGTAACAATAAAACAGCAATACAAGCTACATTTCAGTTACCATAGAAATAACAATAAATAGGTGAAAATGGTTCCTATGATTGTGTGATTTAGGGCATGGTGTTAAAGTAGGCTTTCTGCTGTATAAATGACTGTAGTGATTGGTTGAAAAGTAAAAACTCCAGTCATTCTTAAGCAACAGTAAGAACTGAACATGGAACATAAGACTGGTTCTAAATAAGAAAAGGAGTACGTCAAGGCTGTATATTGTCACCCTGAATATTTAAATTATATGCCGAGTACATCATGAGAAACGCTGACTGGAAGAAACACAAGCTGGAATCAAGATTGCTGGGAGAAATATTAGTAACCTCAGATATGCAGATGACACCACCCT
>SJYW01041619.1:136633-149938 GCA_006410735.1 Raphicerus campestris | reverse complement strand
CATGTATGGATGTGAGAGTTGGACTGTGAAGAAGGCTGAGCACCAAAGAATTGATGCTTTTGAACTGTGGTGTTGGAGAAGACTCTTGAGAGTCCCTTGGACTGCAAGGAGATCCAACCAGTCCATTCTGAAGGAGATCAGCCCTGGGATTTCTTTGGAAGGAACGATGCTAAAACTGAAACTCCAGTACTTTGGCCACTTCATGTGAAGAGTTGACTCATTGGAAAAGGCTCTGATTCTGGGAGGGATTGGGGGCAGGAGGAGAAGGGGACGACCGAGGATGAGATGGCTGGATGGCATCACGGACTCGATGGACATGAATCTGAGTGAACTCTGGGAGTTGGTGATGGACAGGGAGGCCTGGCGTGCTGCAATTCATGGGGTCGCAAATAGTCGGACATGACTGAGCAGCTGAACTGAACTGAGCTGAAAGTTTTAAAAGGGCATCTCCAGTTTGGGGATTCTTTTCTTATTTTACAAGAACAGTCTTGCTAAGTCATGTATCACTTGGGAGAGAGGCTCCAGGAATTCTCTACATGCTGATGATCTTGCGCTGAGGATTGATGGTAGAGGGAGAGCCTGCCTGGCAGTGTTCCTTTATGTGCCAAAGACCACGAAGCAGTCACAGATTATCACTAGCAATGTGGCTGATGAAGCACAGGTACTGGGCCCAGCATTATGTCAATAAAATCCATCATGCAAAGTGCGTGCGTGCGTTTTATGTCCAACTCTGTGACCCCCATGGACTGTAGCCCACCAGGCTCCTCTGTCCATGGGATTTTTCCAGGCAAGAATACTGCAGTAGGTTGCCATTTCCTACTCCCGGGGGTCTTCCTGACCCAGGGATTGAACCTACAACTTCTGTGTCTCCTGTACCAGCAGGCGGATTCTTTACCATTGTACCACCTGGGAAGCCACATTATGAAAAATATCCCGGAACTAACAGAATCCACAGGAAATATTGCCCACTGGAGAATTAGCACTGTGGCCTGTAGTAGCCAGAATCTAGCTATGCCAAGCTCAAGTGTTATCGAGGCTCTGGTTCCGCATGCCGTATCTAAATGCCTCTTCTGGCCTGTCTGCATTTGTCCTGCACTCTCTCCATAGTAATCATCTCTCTTCTGGGCTCTCAGATTTGCAGCAACCCCTCAGCAAGCAATCTGGGAGACAATAGGTCTCTGTTTTGCCCCATGAAGGCAAAATCTCTGAGGCAGTTGGGCATGTCAATGGGATTTTCTGGAATCCTAGGAGGAATATTGCGCTTTAATAGTCTGTGTCTGCTGTGGGAGAGGAAATGGTTCCAGTTGGTGCTGAGAAGTTTGTTGGAGTGGATCAGATACACATTACCCTGTGGACCCATTGGCAAGACTTCCCTAAATGTCTCCCCTATTCTTAGATATTCGTGTCTCTTGCCGCTTCTGGCTGCAAGTTCAGATCAGAAAAGAACAGGCTCTGCCACTTCTCTGTACCGAGTCCCCGAAGCTAGAAATACAAGCTACACTCGATCTGTCTCCTCTCCTGTGGTCTTTTTGCCAAAAAGATTGAGATATGACCACGAACTCAGATGATCAAAGGGTCCTGTGGAGTCTAAGACTCCCAACCAGCAACCAGCTTTGCCTGTTTGGGGAGCTGAAAGTGTCCCCAGTGTGTGTAGTTTGGCGTATTCTTGTCAGTTTGTTGAGTGGTGAAGTCAAGTCCTCGAGCTCTGAGAACCATTTGATATTTTCAGTGCACCTTCCAAGATTTCACTTTGTGTTGACCCAGAGTCCCACTTCTTTCCTGAAGAATGTCAGGAGGGCTAGACTTCCCTGGGGGAGCCATGGTTGAGACTCCATACTGCCAGTGCAGGTGGGTTCAGTCCCTGGTTGGGGAACTAAGACCCCACATGCCAAGCAGCATGGCCAAAGATTAAAAAAAAAAGAATGAGGAGGGAAGAGAATTTCATCCCCTGTTCTGTTTGTCAGTGTGTCTTTGAGACTGACAGGGGCTAAATTACCTGTCCTTGTCCTCCTGCCTTGGGAGGGGAATGTAATGAGTCTCACTCACTTTGCTGGATACTGTTTGCCTTGGATTTATGTGGACACAGGTGGTGCCTGGAGGGTCCAGGCCTTTTACGGAGAACACCTGTTTCCATTTCTTCTGCCTGCATTATCGCTAGGTATGACATATGTGGGGTGGGGCCTTAGGTTATATTTGCAAGATCAGCGAGGTGAAGAGGGTTAAACATTAGGATTTTATTACAGTTTAAGCTGTACTGTTCTTCTCAACAGCTCCCCCTGGTTCTTTAGCCTTCTTATATCTAGTCAGATGTTAATACTGGTGACATGGGAGGAATTAGGAAGAAAGGGGAGAGGATTTCTGGAGCTGACCCTGCCTAAGAAATTTCCAACTCCCCTATTTACTAATACATGTTTTATAATGTACCACACACTCCAGTATAACATATAATAATTTTAATAAGATAAGAGGTATATAATCATTATTGTTCTTCTGGCATGGCATATGCATGCTCAGTCATGTCCGACTCTTTGTGACCCCATGGACTATAGCCTGCCAGGCTCCCCTGTCCATGGACTTTTCCAGGCAAGGAATACTGCAGGGTTGCCATGTCCTCCCCCAAGATATGTTCCCAACCCAAGGATCGAACCAAAGTCTCTTATACTGGCAGGCAGATTCTTTACCTCTTGTGCCACCTGGGAAGCCCATTGTTATTCCATCAAAATATTAATTGAGGGCATCCTATGCAGAGTCCTCTGTATTCTTTGAACCATGGCCCTGATCTCAATCCCTTTAATATATAAAGTTGGAAAAAAAAACCTCACCTCCTTTTTTAAACCAAAACAGCTCTTCCTTATTTCCTGTCTTTCACATTCTTTTCTGTAGCAAAGGTGAGAATTAAAAAATAATTATGATCCACCAGGACCTTTTCTGCTGAAACTGTAAGCGGTATCCAAATCCTTAATGTGTAATTCTTATCACTCACTGTTTTATTCTTGACCTGGATGGGATGCTGATTCCATCCAGTATCAGTCTATTCATGAAAAGCTCTAAACACAAAATTATATCAAATGTAATAATAGATAAGCAGCTTGACTGAATCATATATTTGCCACTAAGTGTCGCTGCCCTGTAATACCTGTGAGCAGGGATAATGCTGAGGGTATGTATCCTATTCAGCAGCTGAGCCCTGATCAATGGGAGTGGAGATTGGCTATGAACAGCTGGTGTAGCCTGACCCGTGCCACCTGCTGAAACTTACCCAGGTTGGGGAGCACCTGGGTGGGGGTGGAGGGGAGGTGGTCTTACTGGTGATGTGGAGCATCACTGATGAAGGGACACTGCCCTGTGTATGGGTTTCCTTGTTGCTGTGTAGTTGCTAAGTCATGTCTGCCTCTTTGCGGCCCCATGGACTGTAGCCTGCCAGGCTCCTCAGTCCATGAGATTCTCCAGGCGAGAATAATGGACTGGGTTGGGATTCCCTTCTCCAGGGGATCTTCGGGACCCAGGGATCAAACCCGCATTTCAGGTTCTTTACCACGAGCGCTACCTGGGAAGCCCTGTCTAGCTTAGATTTCCTCCCATTCGATCAATAAACAGCTTGATTTTCTTGTCACCTTATTTTCTTGTCACAGTCCTCAGGGCAACCCCTTCCTCCCTATCATTTCAATGTTCAGATTTGCATTTGACCTTGAAGGTGGGAATAAGTTAGCTGAGCCTTTATGATTTTAGAGTCAGTCTGAACTGTGTTCCTGGCCAGGTTTCGCCAGCTTTTAAACGTCAGATGAGTTGTGGAAACTTTCTGGGTCTCAGCTTTCTCAGCTAAATGGAAAGAACAGTATAATAAGATAATAAGATATAACATATAATTATATATATTAATTATATAATATATAATAAGATAATCTTGTAGGATTATCTTCCTATGAGGAAAATGAACTTAATACCCTTAAGGCATCTAGCAAAGTGCCTCCGAAACAGGAGCCGCTTTTTATGCTGTATATTTTGTTATAGCCCAGAAGAAAGAGCAGAGACTCTGAAGAATTGGTGGTTTGGGTCTTTGGAACCAGTTGATAGTTTTAGACATTGAAATACTGGGCATCCTACATCTCAGGTTCGTCGTCTATAAAATGGTGGTGGGGGGCGGTCTCTGAGTGCATTCAGTTCTGGGATTTATGGGCAGAAGGCTGAAAGAGAATTGCAAAGAAGTCTCCAATATGTTAACTCTGAGCAATGTAAGCTTCAAATAAAGAGCACTTATAAAGCATCTGAATAAAATGTGAGGGGCAGAGAATTTCTGCAAGAGACCTAGAAAACTCCTGATATTGTTGCTATGTGTCAAATAAAGAAGTGACAAATGAGGCATTTCTTGCAAATTTAAGATTGTGCCAAGTTTATTCTTTTAAAAATATAACCTTTACTTTCCATTATTTTCAAAGGTAATTATATCACATTCACATTCTTTGAAGCACTTTGAAGACAACACGGGAATTGAAAGTTTTAGTATTTCCAAAGGAATTTAAAAACACTGAATGATTTCAGGCTCAGATCAAATAAAAATAACTTTTTAGGTCTCCATTGATTAAAAATTTATGTCTTGTTATCAAGCGTTTCCTTCCACAGTAGTTACATACCCGCAGAACACAGTTTGAAGCTTTTTAACTGGTGGTTTTTGACAACTCCAAAGCCCTTTCTCTCCTGCCCAAATGTTGCTTGTTCGTGAAGCCCACCAAGGTGGTAGACAAAGAAAAGAGAGAGGGGAATGGTTGGCCCCGTTCAGATGAACATGTTATGTTCTTCTGTCAGAAAATNTGGGCAGAAGGCTGAAAGAGAATTGCAAAGAAGTCTCCAATATGTTAACTCTGAGCAATGTAAGCTTCAAATAAAGAGCACTTATAAAGCATCTGAATAAAATGTGAGGGGCAGAGAATTTCTGCAAGAGACCTAGAAAACTCCTGATATTGTTGCTATGTGTCAAATAAAGAAGTGACAAATGAGGCATTTCTTGCAAATTTAAGATTGTGCCAAGTTTATTCTTTTAAAAATATAACCTTTACTTTCCATTATTTTCAAAGGTAATTATATCACATTCACATTCTTTGAAGCACTTTGAAGACGACACGGGAATTGAAAGTTTTAGTGTTTCCAAAGGAATTTAAAAACACTGAATGATTTCAGGCTCAGATCAAATAAAAATAACTTTTTAGGTCTCCATTGATTAAAAATTTATGTCTTGTTATCAAGCGTTTCCTTCCACAGTAGTTACATACCCGCAGAACACAGTTTGAAGCTTTTTAACTGGTGGTTTTTGACAACTCCAAAGCCCTTTCTCTCCTGCCCAAATGTTGCTTGTTCGTGAAGCCCACCAAGGTGGTAGACAAAGAAAAGAGAGAGGGGAATGGTTGGCCCCGTTCAGATGAACATGTTATGTTCTTCTGTCAGAAAATGTAGAGATATTTGTGAGAAAGCTGACTTGGAAACAGAATCTACATCCGGTAGCCCTGTCTGACACTGCAGTCTTACTATTATTATTTTGTTAGAGAAAAACTGCTTTACAATGCTGTGTTGGATGCGTGCACGCATGCTCAGTCATATCTGACTCTTGTCACTCCATGGACTGTAGCCCACCAGACTCCTCTGTGCATGGGATTTTCTAGGCAAGAATAGTGGAGTGGGTTGCCATTTCCTACTCCAAGAGATCTTCCCAACCCAGAGATCAAACTTGCATCTCCTGCATTGGCAGACAGATGCTTCACCACTGAGGCAGCTCGGAAGCCCACTGCTGTACAGCAGTGTGAGTGAGCCCTAATTATTCATGTGTCCCTCCCTCTTGGACCTCTTTTCCCACCCACATCCTACCCCTCGAGGTCATCACAGAGTACCAGGCTGAGCTCCCTGTGCTATACAGTGGCTTCCCACAAGCTATCTCTTTCACACATGGTAGTGTATGGATGTGGGGTGGCACACTCGTAAAGAGTCCACCTGCCAATATAGGAGACTCAAGAGACTCGGGTTCGATCCCTGGGTCAGGAACATCCCCCAGAGTAGGAAATGGCTATATCCACTTAGCATTCTTGCCTGAAAAATCCCATGCACAGAGGAGTCTGGTGGGCTCCAGTCTGTGGAGATCACAAAGAATCAGACACAACAGCACGTGTGTACACATTTGCAGTGTGTACATGTAAACGCTGTTCTCTCAATGCGTCCCATCCTCTCCAGCCCCTTTTGTGTCCACAAGTACATCCTCTCTGTCTGAATCTATATTCCTGCCCTGCAAATAGGTTCATCAGTACAATTTTTCTAGATACCATGGACATGCGTTAATACACTATATTTTTTTTCTCTGATTTCCTTCAGTCTGTATAATAGGCTCTAGGTTTATCCATTTCAGTTCAACTGACTCAAATTTGTTCCTTTTTATGACTGAGTGATATTCCATTGTATATATGTACCACAACTTCTTTATCCATTTGTCTGATACTATAGTCTTTTATAGAGATGGTGGATGAAAGTCTCGTATACTATTTGTACAAAAATTAATACACTTAGAGCAACATTTACAAGAAGTGGCAGTCCCAATGCCATCCTTTCGTGTTTTCTTCTGAGTTGCTCATTGTTCTGGACTGCTTTCTAGACTTCTTTCTTATTCCAACACACCTTGTCTCTTCGCTACCATCTTTCCCTTTAAAAATTCAAATCAGAGTGATCTCATTCCTCCCCTAGACTTTGTACTGAGTTTTAAACATTAGAATAAGGTATCATCCTTTGATTATGAAAGATCCCTTGTTTGTTTATCCAACCCAGTATCAACAGAAAGCCAAATGAGCATACTTCAGTATTTTGTTTTCGTGTAAGAATTTGTACTCTCTCCATCGTTCCGTTTAGTTAAGAATCTATTGGTTATGCCATGTGCCACTCTGTGCTGTTGAGAGTGCAGTGAATAGACATGGGTCTCTACCTTCAAGTGGCTTTCAGTCTATGGGGGAGAAATCAAATTATATATATGTTATCTAAACGATGTCTTAGACAAAGTGTGTACTGGGAAGCATTTTATCCAAGATCAGTACAACACAGTATGATAAAATTATANGATCCAACCAGTCCATTCTAAAGGAGATCAACCCTGGGATTTCTTTGGAAGGAATGATGCTAAAGCTGAAACTCCAGTACTTTGGCCACCTCATGAGAAGAGTTGACTCACTGGAAAAGACTTTGATGCTGGGACGGATTGGAGGCAGGAGAAGAAGGGGATGACAGAGGATAGGATGGCTGGATGGCATCACTGACTCAATGGACGTAAGTCTGAGTGAACTCCGGGAGTTGGTGATGGACAGGGAGGCCTAGTGTGCTGCAGTTCATGGGGTCGCAAAGAGTCGGACACAACTGAGCGACTGAACTGAACTGATGGGGGAGGAAATGGGAAACCACTCCAGTATTCCTGCCTGGAAAATCCTATGGACAGAGGAGCCTAGTGAGCTACAGTCCATGAGGTCACAAAGACACATCTGAATGACTGAGCACACACACACTCACAAATGCAGACACTAAAGCTAAGTAGATAAACACTATCTTGCTCCATTATAATCATACTTGGAGAAAACAGCATATTTGTATATTTCTATCTCTGGTCAATGTGATTTTAAAGTTTTTTTCCATGTCATCATATACAATAACACCACAAGACTTTGATAACATTTATACTCACTCAGATCAGTTTTACCTGCAGTACATTTTTCTAAAAAAATTATTCAGATTTTTTTGGGTATTAAATCAAGAGAAGAGTAAAAGTAATTATGCAAGTAACTAAGAACAAAAGACTAAATCTGCTAAAATATTAAAGCCTTGAAATTTAAATTGGGTTAATNTGAGATCAGTTTTACCTGCAGTACATTTTTCTAAAAAAATTATTCAGATTTTTTGGTTATTAAATCAAGAGAAGAGTAAAAGTAATTATGCAAGTAACTAAGAACAAAAGACTAAATCTGCTAAAATATTAAAGTCTTGAAATTTAAATTGGGTTAATCACATTTATCAAGACAACTCATTTTTAATTTGCTTTCTCTTTTGTTAAATACTACTGCTTAAATTACTGGACTATGGCTGAGTGTAGGAAACCAAATAACTAGAATGTAACCTTGCAGCACTGGCTCCTTCAGCTATTTTTGGTGGTACCTGGGATTACTACCCAGACTTGACAAGTAGCTATCCACTGATACCGGCTTTGTAATGCTTGATTTGATGCCCTTGAATTGTCCTGGTCTTGTAGAATCAGACCTAAAATCTCATACTGTCAAAGTGACCCTAAATTTCCTTCCATCAGAATATTTAAATTTTTGAGACAGATACACACTTTGTTGTTATTGTTTAGTCACTAAGTCATGTCAGACTCTTTGCAACCCCATGGACTGTAACCTGCCAGGCTCCTATGTCCACGGGATTTCCCAGGCAAGAACACTGGAGTAGGTTGCTATTTCCTTCTCCAGGTGATCATCTTGCTGATCCAGGGATTCTGGTGGATTCTTTACCACTGAGCCACCAGAGAAGCCCACAGATACACACTACAATATATAAAAGAGAGAAACAAGGACCTACTGTATACAGGAAGCTTCTATCTTGTTATAATCTATAAAGGAAATGAATCAGAAAAAATATATATTTGTATATGTATAAATAGCTTTGCTGTACATCTGAAACATTGTAAATCAACTAGACTTCAATGAAAAAAGTATATTTAGATTTTTGGAGCATATAAAGATTGGAGACTTGTTAACAAGTAGTTCACATATTCATGATTATTATGTAAACAGTAAAAAAAAATGAATTTCTGAAATTGAAAGTACTAGTGATCTAATTTTTATCTCATCAGAAAGCATGACTTTTGAAATGTTTAATTCTACCCTTAACATGTTGACCAAGGTCAAAGTCAAATTTCTATGAACAACTTCTGGGTAAGGTAAAGTTTCAGGAAGAGATAAAATTATGTAAGAGATATATTTTTTGACTTATTCATAATTCAATGAGTTCACCAAGATTGAATTTTTATACTGTCAGCAAATCAAAAAATATTCTTCCGTACACAGAAAAGCATTTCTCAATTATTAGCAACATATAAAACCAAAAATAACTTTGGAAACTTTCAGTTGTGTATCTGATATCGATCAGGCCCTGTTTTTCTATTTTTACAACTGTTTCACACTCAGGGGTAGCAGGGAAAGTAGCCCAGAAACCATGGGGTCACAAAGAGTTGGACACGACTGAGCAACTGAACTGAACTGAACTATAGCAACTGCAGCTTCTTTGATTGAAAATGTGGTTGGATGGGGTAAATTTGAATTGTTGGCTCAATGGCTGGCAATGGCTTGTAAGGAAATGACTTCCTGCTTCACCGAAGGAAGTGCTGGTCCCAGCACTGCATAGAAAACACCATCACTATTAACGTTGGTTATTCGGAGAATTTGGTATAATATCTCTTTTATGAAAACTTCTTAGATAGCTTCTAGATTCTCAGAGTTGCAGTTTATATGAGGTTGGAAAGGGATATTCCAAGACTGGTGATTGACTCTTTCTGTTGGGAGATTGGAAAGTTGAGGGACATAGAATGAGTCCTGGGTGGGGCTGGATGAGCACAGACAGCTTCTTTCTTGTCTCCATGGACCCTCCAGTGGAGCTATTTAAAGGTCCACTCGAAGAGCCCCCAGTAAAAAAGACCATGAGCAAGCTGGCACCCTTGCCCTTTAGCAGCTGAGCATAGTCAAGGAGATGCTGAGGCACAAGGCACGTGCATTTGTGCCAACTGCAAAGTTTGTGTTTGCCTGTTACTCATCCAGGGACCNTGAGCACAGACAGCTTCTTCCTTGTCTCCATGGACCCTCCAGTGGAGCTATTTAAAGGTCCACTCGAAGAGCCCCCAGTAAAAAGACCATGAACAAGCTGGCACCCTTGCCCTTTAGCAGCTGAGCATAGCCAAGGAGATGCTGAGGCACAAGGCACGTGCATTTGTGCCAACTGCAAAGTTTGTGTTTGCCTGTTACTCATCCAGGGACCATGGTCTCTTAGAACCAATGCATCGAGTGCCAAAGTATGTGGCACTCATCCCAAAATGAGTCCTGTAGGTGGGAAATAGGGAACCCAGGGATGAGAGGAGGAGGGTACATTTCTGAAGAGACCCTGAATCCTTTCGTGTATGTATGTGTATTGTATACTTATGTCCCTTTGCTGAATGTGCCTTCTATTGGCATGCATGCTATCTGTGGGGTGACTGCCCTAACAAATGTTTGCCATGTTTTGCAAATTGGAGCTTCATTATTTCTGACAAAACTGATATTTAAAAAACCCACTTGGGTTTGAAATCTGATTTCAAGAAGTTTTAATATAATTGATAATTTAAGAAAAAGAAGAACTAGTAGAGCCTTTAAGAAAATTAACCATTGTAAATGGCTGAAAGGTTTTAAAAACATTTTAAAAATACATATTTACTCATATGGAAGTACTTCATAGATCATAAACAGCAAGAATTTGGAGAAATTGTCATTGCAAAGCCTTAGGTAGAAATTATGTGTAGCCACTTAAAGGTTAAACTATGATATAAAAAGGATATATTCTGAGAAGCAAGCTCAAATTTCTCCTTAAATATTTTGATATATTATTATATTTTATAAAAAATTAATCTTGCTTAATACTTGCCATTTTTTCTTACCTCAATTTTATAAGTAAAATAAAAGAATATTTTTAACCAAACCCCAAATAGATGTTCTTGAATTCCTTTCCATTTACCACAGGGTATTTTAAAACTATTGTCATTTTCTATGTGCTTCACAGGGGGAAAAAAAAAAAAGCTTGGGAAAAACTCACTTATACAATTTCAAATCTGTGCCTATGCTTAAAGGATGTATTTAAATACCTATCATCTATCTGTCTGTCTAGATGGCAGCAGTAAAAGCATCTCTTTTCTTCGTACTTTTTCCTCTCTTAACCACTCACAAGTGCATGAATATGCATTTTCCCTTCAAAGCATAGTACAGAGCAGAATATTCATTATGAGACAAGATATATTAATGCCATTCTGATGAAAGACTATCCCATAAGCCCATATGTGTGCATATACAAACCCCCAGGGCTGAGGAAGTTCTCCAAGTATAGATTGTAGGTGAATAACAAACTAAAAGCAATTTAAAGCCAAGCCAAGCATTGTAGGTTAATTTTGAAGTTTTTCATTAATTCTGTGATGCCATAAAGTTTCAATCAGAACTAAAGGAAAGTGGGCAGTATAAAAGATGATCAATCCCCTGCATCTCAACTCCCGAAATGTCCAAAATATCCAAAAAGGTCTATGTATGTATATATGTGTGGTGAGTCACTCATTTCCTCCCTTCCATCACTAATTTACTTACTCGAGTAGATTTCTCTGAAGTCATCTATTACTTGGGCAATTAGCTCCTATTATTTTAGATCTGAGACACCAAAATACCTGCTAGCTCTCCTGGCACTCTGATGTGATTCTGAGGTTGTAAATGCCTCCCAATTAACAAAGACTTTTCATTATTTTGAACTCTCTGTGTCACTGCCTTTGTCTTTCCTAGAAGACAAAATGACAAGGTTTTTCAAATGCATTTTCTTATTTTCTGCAATATGTATTTTTAAATCACACTGACAGTTTTATTCCACGGCTCAGCAGCAATTGCTCAGCTCTCAGGAACAACTCTATCCCCGCAAAAGCACTCCGGGAAGAAGAGGTGTAAGGAGACGGATTTCAGCCTCATGCTTTGGAGGAGTTGTTGTAAATCATGGTATGGGAGGAGGAAGACGGATATAAAAATGATGAAATGCGCCTTGATAGGAGTGTGTTTTTAATCACTATTTTGCTAGGCAGGTGCAATTCTCACAACTTTTTCTCGCTGGGGCTATACTTGATGAAGTTCCCATGCCAGCATCATCTGTAGGATCAGTGCCTACTGTCTTCTGCACAGGACCATGCTCATTGTGCTTCACAGGGAGCAGAATTCAGGCCTGGACTGTTTCAGGAGATGCCTAACCTTTCCAAGACAGGGCTTCTCCCAATCTTCCCTATATTGTGAAGGGTTTGTTTATAAGGTGATGTCAGCCTTGTAGCGATGGGACTACTTCCTGAATTGCTTAGAGTTAGCTACAATTTACCAGCCTCTGAAGTGGCATTAAGGCACTGTTCATTTTTTAATGAGTATTAAATTTACTTTTAGCCAAACCCTCTAGCTGACAATGAAGTACTCGCTGGGCTTGCTATTGGCTCGCTCTTTGCTAATTGCTCTGCTGCTCGTAATTACTCTTTTTCTCTTTGGATGCAGGGGCTTAATATGTTTGAGACTTGTACTTAATTTCAAAAGTAGGAATAGCAGTAAAACTCTCCAGATTTCAACTCTCTGAGTAGAGTCTCTCCTCAATTATGAAGCAGACTCACATGGTGTAGTAGAAAGAACACGGGTTGTGGTAGAAGACCTAGGTTGACGTCTGTTCTGACTCCATCACTTTCAACTGGTGGTCAGCAAACTGCCCCCTTGTGGACCAAATCCAGCTCACTGTCTCTTTTGGTTCTAATAGATTGTGGCTTAATTTTTTTAAATTGTGGCTTATTTCTTTTTACACTTTTTAATGCCCAGGGAAGAAAATAATAATAATTTTTAAAAACCCACAAAAATTTCAAGATTATATACAGTTCAGATTTCAGTGTTGCTAAGTAAAATGCCCTCTAATAGTCACACCCATTCATTCACTCATGTTCTACAGCTGCTTCTTCATTTTAACAGTAGAGTTGAGCAGTTGCAAGAGCAACTGTATGGCTCACGGAGCCTAAAATATTTACTCTTTGGCCCTTTACAGAAGAAATTTGCTGATCCCTTATTCTAACAGTTGATTGATCCTAGAGCATTAATCTACTCTCAGAGTCTCAGTCGATTTGTCTGTGGACAGGGATCAATAACATGGCTACATCACAGAGCTGTTGTGGAGAACGAATGAGGTCGTTAATCTCTCAGTATTTGGAAATCTCATTGTTAAAAAACCCAGAATTATTGGTTGTTAGCTGATTAAAAAGAATTACTGATTATTAGTTGTGTTGTTCCAATAGTTGTAATGTTCTCCTACCGATTTGACTGAGTTTATTTTTAAATAGATGATATGTAATCTATTTAATACATTGATATATGTTAGGTATGATTCAGAAAAAGGCATTTAACAACATTTACACAAACACTTTGGAGAAGGGATTGGCTGCCCACTCCAGTATTCTTGCCTAGAGAACCCCATGAGCAGAGAAGCTTGGTGGGCTACAGTGCA
>SJYW01041619.1:125375-136546 GCA_006410735.1 Raphicerus campestris | reverse complement strand
AAAAAAAAAAAGCTTGGGAAAAACTCACTTATACAATTTCAAATCTGTGCCTATGCTTAAAGGATGTATTTAAATACCTATCATCTATCTGTCTGTCTAGATGGCAGCAGTAAAAGCATCTCTTTTCTTCATACTTTTTCCTCTCTTAACCACTCACAAGTGCATGAATATGCATTTTCCCTTCAAAGCATAGCACAGAGCAGAATATTCATTATGAGACAAGATATATTAATGCCATTCTGATGAAAGACTGTCCCATAAGCCCATATGTGTGCATATACAAACCCCCAGGGCTGAGGAAGTTCTCCAAGTATAGATTGTAGGTGAATAACAAACTAAAAGCAATTTAAAGCCAAGCCAAGCATTGTAGGTTAATTTTGAAGTTTTTCATTAATTCTGTGATGCCATAAAGTTTCAATCAGAACTAAAGGAAAGTGGGCAGTATAAAAGATGATCAATCCCCTGCATCTCAACTCCCGAAATGTCCAAAATATCCAAAAAGGTCTATGTATGTATATATGTGTGGTGAGTCACTCATTTCCTCCCTTCCATCACTAATTTACTTACTCGAGTAGATTTCTCTGAAGTCATCTATTACTTGGGCAATTAGCTCCTATTATTTTAGATCTGAGACACCAAAATACCTGCTAGCTCTCCTGGCACTCTGATGTGATTCTGAGGTTGTAAATGCCTCCCAATTAACAAAGACTTTTCATTATTTTGAACTCTCTGTGTCACTGCCTTTGTCTTTCCTAGAAGACAAAATGACAAGGTTTTTCAAATGCATTTTCTTATTTTCTGCAATATGTATTTTTAAATCACACTGACAGTTTTATTCCACGGCTCAGCAGCAATTGCTCAGCTCTCAGGAACAACTCTATCCCCGCAAAAGCACTCCGGGAAGAAGAGGTGTAAGGAGATGGATTTCAGCCTCATGCTTTGGAGGAGTTGTTGTAAATCATGGTATGGGAGGAGGAAGACGGATATAAAAATGATGAAATGCGCCTTGATAGGAGTGTGTTTTTAATCACTATTTTGCTAGGCAGGTGCAATTCTCACAACTTTTTCTCGCTGGGGCTATACTTGATGAAGTTCCCATGCCAGCATCATCTGTAGGATCAGTGCCTACTGTCTTCTGCACAGGACCATGCTCATTGTGCTTCACAGGGAGCAGAATTCAGGCCTGGACTGTTTCAGGAGATGCCTAACCTTTCCAAGACAGGGCTTCTCCCAATCTTCCCTATATTGTGAAGGGTTTGTTTATAAGGTGATGTCAGCCTTGTAGCTATGGGACTACTTCCTGAATTGCTTAGAGTTAGCTACAATTTACCAGCCTCTGAAGTGGCATTAAGGCACTGTTCATTTTTTAATGAGTATTAAATTTACTTTTAGCCAAACCCTCTAGCTGACAATGAAGTACTCGCTGGGCTTGCTATTGGCTCGCTCTTTGCTAATTGCTCTGCTGCTCGTAATTACTCTTTTTCTCTTTGGATGCAGGGGCTTAATATGTTTGAGACTTGTACTTAATTTCAAAAGTAGGAATAGCAGTAAAACTCTCCAGATTTCAACTCTCTGAGTAGAGTCTCTCCTCAATTATGAAGCAGACTCACATGGTGTAGTAGAAAGAACACGGGTTGTGGTAGAAGACCTAGGTTGACGTCTGTTCTGACTCCATCACTTTCAACTGGTGGTCAGCAAACTGCCCCCTTGTGGACCAAATCCAGCTCACTGTCTCTTTTGGTTCTAATAGATTGTGGCTTAATTTTTTTAAATTGTGGCTTATTTCTTTTTACACTTTTTAATGCCCAGGGAAGAAAATAATAATAATTTTTAAAAACCCACAAAAATTTCAAGATTATATACAGTTCAGATTTCAGTGTTGCTAAGTAAAATGCCCTCTAATAGTCACACCCATTCATTCACTCATGTTCTACAGCTGCTGCTTCATTTTAACAGTAGAGTTGAGCAGTTGCAAGAGCAACTGTATGGCTCACGGAGCCTAAAATATTTACTCTTTGGCCCTTTACAGAAGAAATTTGCTGATCCCTTATTCTAACAGTTGATTGATCCTAGAGCATTAATCTACTCTCAGAGTCTCAGTCGATTTGTCTGTGGACAGGGATCAATAACATGGCTACATCACAGAGCTGTTGTGGAGAACGAATGAGGTCGTTAATCTCTCAGTATTTGGAAATCTCATTGTTAAAAAACCCAGAATTATTGGTTGTTAGCTGATTAAAAAGAATTACTGATTATTAGTTGTGTTGTTCCAATAGTTGTAATGTTCTCCTACCGATTTGACTGAGTTTATTTTTAAATAGATGATATGTAATCTATTTAATACATTGATATATGTTAGGTATGATTCAGAAAAAGGCATTTAACAACATTTACACAAACACTTTGGAGAAGGGATTGGCTGCCCACTCCAGTATTCTTGCCTAGAGAACCCCATGAGCAGAGAAGCTTGGTGGGCTACAGTGCACGGGGTTGCAAAAGAGACACGACTTAGTGAGTAAACAACAACATATGAATACTTATTAGATGTCTGCCGTAAACCAGGTACCCAGCCTTGAAGGTAGATTATGTAAAAATGCAACTCCTTCATTCTCTCCGAATACTTCTGGGAAAAAGTTCTCAAAAGCGTTATCTACATGTATAATTTTTTACACTTGATCTACTTATGATGCATCTATGCAGCCTTTTAATTGTTTCCAGATCACTAAGTGAAGACAAAGTAAATCCACATTCTTCAGACCCATTTGGGCTCTTTCTAAAATTGCATATAAAATAGNTAATTTTTTACACTTGATCTACTTATGATGCATCTATGCAGCCTTTTAATTGTTTCCAGATCACTAAGTGAAGACAAAGTAAATCCACATTCTTCAGACCCATTTGGGCTCTTTCTAAAATTGCATATAAAATAGAGGGAACAATCAAGGTATTTATTCTACTCCTCAAACTTAAGTGATATCTACCTTTATAACAAACTTTAATATAAGGAGGTTGTTTAAATTTTTCACCTCAAATTTTCCTCCCTCTCTCCTCCTCCATACACACAAGCTTTTGGATAAAAATCCAATAAAGATTTCTTTTCTGATGAGATGAAGGCATTTGCCATGCAGCTAATGAAGGAAGAAATAGAGGAAATCCATTTGGTTCTTTTCTGATTCTTGTCCAAAAGCAATTGCCTCCCGCTGTGGACTGTTCTCAGTGTTCAAACAGCGCTGGTCTAGGTCCAAACCTTCAGTCTATTTTGATCTCAGAGAGCTCACTTCTTTGATGTCTATCAGCAGCTTCTAAAGTGCTGTGCCAGGTTTAATCAAAGGTACATAGCTTCAGCAAGAATAAATGGCGAGAAATGATCACAGTGCCGCATGCGAGGGCTTTAAGCAGCCTCCAGACTTTGCTGGGCTGGGCCCCCTCCTCCGAGGACAAATGCAGGAACCCTAGAGCGTCTCTCTCAGATGAAATAATTGCAGAAAAACACAACAAAAGGGAAGCAGGCCGATATTCTCAAGCCCTCTGATTCCGCTATGCTACAGATACTCCTCTCGCGGTGGCCCTGTCTNCCTACTGACCTGGTGAGTTCATCTTTCAGTGTCCTATCTTTTTGCCTTTTAATACTGTTTATGGGGTTCTCAAGGCAAGAATGCTGAAGTGGTTTGCCACTCCCTTCTCCACGTTTTGTTGGAACTCTCCACCATGACCCATCCTTCTTGGGTGCCCTACATGGCATGGCTCGTAGTTTCACTGAGTTAGACATGGTTGTGGTCCACGTGTTCTGTTTATTAATGAGCATGCATTTAACCTCTATTTCAAAGGCCATATATACATACATATAAAAGAAGAATAAGTCAGTAAGCATAGCTCTCAGTGACTCCTGAGTAGTCCTAATTAAGTTGCTATGACTTGTGTTATTTAAATTTAAAAAATCGTTCATTTCTTTAGCTTCCTGTCTTCCTATTGAGGAATAAAATTTAACTCACAGAAGTGATTTCATCTCTTTGTCCTAAATTGATTTTTTAAAAAAACATGTCAAGAATGTTTTACAAATGTCTATCCTGGATTGTTAAATTAAAATTTTCAGTGGAATGTAGTGGGATCACTTTGTTTTCAGTTCTTTAATTCTTTAAGCTGTAACAGTGATCTGATAACCCTGTATTTAACAACTATTTCAAATAACACTATATTTTCAAAATATTCTATGAAATTTTAACAAAATACACTTAAATAATAGTCCTTTAATATATTTCCCTATTGCCACCAGGATATTTGCTAAAATGAAGGGGTTTTCTTTTACCCTTGGCTTTGATAGCAATTAATCAATGTAATGATGATCAAAGCCTTTTCTGCCTGGCCTCTTCTTTGGATTTGTAGCATCTGTTGCTGGATATTGCATTTTGAAGAAATTAGCTGGGATGTTTATTTTGCAGAACCCACTTTCCTGTCACAAAGGAGACGCACTCGTGTTTCCTTCACTATGTGAAAGCAAATAAACTTTGTCCTCCAGGATCTAGGAGAGATGGCTTACTTCAGCTCCCTTCTTTTCTAGACATGGGACCTATCTTCCAAGTCCAAGCCAAGTGGTGGTTCCTCAAAGTGGACATTGCTTAAAGCTGGTCCCAGATTTCAGCTCAGGAAAAGAAAGCCCGAGTGTCTGGGGAACGAATTTTACCCAGCACTTCCCCACCTTCGTGGCCAGAGGGGGGAAGCCACATTGCTTGGCTTTAGCCTCTCTGTGGTCATCTGCAAGGTCCTCAACCCCTGTTGCTTTCAAAGTGTCAGTTACAGCAAATCTTATGATTGATATTGTGTGTGTGTTAGTTGCTCAGTCATGTCTGACTCTTTGTGATCCATGGGATGTTGCCCTCCAGGCTCCTCCATCCATGTAATTTTTCAGGCAAGAATACTGGAGTGTGTTGCCATTTCGTTCTCTAGGGTTATCTTCCTGATTTAAGGATCAAAACCAGGTCTCCTACATTGCAGGCAGACTCTACCATCTGAGCTAGCAGGGAAGCCTTATTAATATCAAGTCTTATTATTGATATTAGATACTGCTTAATATTAAATCATTTGTATAATACCTTTCATGGTCATAATAAAATGTCCCAATTCCCTTAAACAGAAGAAGCCAATGAAACTAAATATCCATGGTAGATGTCCATCTCCTTCTTAATAAAACAAAATTTAATTAAAACAGTATGAAGTAATTTTTACTTTTATTAAAGCAAATCTAATAGAAATGTAATGGTTGTANTGGTCATAATAAAATGTCCCAATTCCCTTAAACAGAAGAAGCCAATGAAACTAAATATCCATGGTAGATGTCCATCTCCTTCTTAATAAAACAAAATTTAATTAAAACAGTATGAAGTAATTTTTACTTTTATTAAAGCAAATCTAATAGAAATGTAATGGTTGTATCCCTCTGTGCACCCCCAGTACTATTCTCACAGTGAAATCCTTTGTATTCTCTTCTTTTTTAATATTTATTTTTAATTGATTGGTGATTGCTTTACAATGTTGGTTTGGTTTCTGTCATATATCAATATGAACTAACTGTAGGTGTACATATGTCCTATCTTTGTATTATCTGCATCAGTATTATAAAGTAAGCTCCCATTACCTTTCTTCTCAGAGAACAATGTATTGGTTTGGTTTCTTTCTTATAATGGAATAGGTAAACATTAATCCCATTTGGAGTGGGGAAGGGGAAGAGGATATTTGGTTATAAGAAATTGTCTTCTTCCAGCTTAGTTTTTTGATGTCTCAAAAGGTTTATTTTTGTTCTCTATTATTTAAAAAATATTATAAAATATGACCTATGAATTGTATATGGTTTTTTACAGTAGAGAATGGCAGAAGGGAAGACTATAACATCAGCTATACTAAGAATATACTCGGTGTTACAGCTCTCCTACTGTATTCTTCAGAACAGGAAAAACAAGACTCCTTGCACGGTGGCACCCAGCCAATCTCTAACTAGAATCAATTGCTTTGCCAACGAGGCACACAAAAGATGTTCCTTGTTTGCAAACTGAGTCTCCCGCAAAGGCACCTTTTCTCCAGGCTCGCAAAACGGAGATCAAGACAATTCCTTTCTGTCGCTTCTTTATGCTATTTCTCTTCTCCTCGCTTTCGGAAACCCTTTTGGAAGAAGGCAAGTCTGAATCCAATCCCAGGGGATAAGGAGATGTTATACTTCACATTATGATCTCTTCATTCCAGCCGTGTGACACACAGCATGGAGTTTTTCTGAAAGACGGTGGCCCATGTTACAATAACCTACGGAAAAATTCACTGGGCAGCCTTTGTTTCTGAAGTTTCTTTAAGTCTTTTATCTCACAATATTGTGGCCAGATTGAGGGAACTGGGGGTGCAGGGGGGATGGGGGGCTGTAGGAGACAGTTCTGAGGGGGGAGAACGAAAGGGAAAAAGACAAAGCGCTCCTTCACTTCCAACTTCTGGCCTTTATTTCCTCCTTCACTAATCTCTAGAGGGCTAAAGTGAAAGTGACATTGGGAGCCACATCCAAATGGAGATGTAGTTCTTCTCTCTCTCTTTCCCTTCCTCACTATTGCCTGTACCTTCTTCACCTTTCTGTCTCCATCTCATGTCCATTTTCTTCACACCATTTACATTTCCCTTCTTTCCCTTTAATTTACAGTCCTTTTCATCACTCCTGCAACCCAAGTTTCAGGGTCCCAAACAGCCTTCTAATTCTGCAAGTGCCGTTGGCTCCATCCACAAGGCAAATAGGTATTTGTATCTCACTCAGGAACCTCTAAAACATTTGTTCCTATGACAAAAGTAGCTTCTGGATACTGAGCTGCTTACCTAGACAAACCTTTAGGATATAATTTGGGAGATTATGTATAATTTGGAGACATGCATTATATTTAAAGAAAGCTTCCCTGGTAGCTCAGTTGGTAAAGAATCTATCTGCAATGCAGGAGACCCTGGTTCAATTCCTGGGTCGGAAAGATACCCTGGAGAAGGGAGAGGCTACCCACTCTAATATTCTTGGGCTTCCCTGGTGGTTCAGGCAGTAAACAATCCTTCTGCAATATGGGAGACCTGGGTTCGATCATTGGGTTGGGAAGGTTCCCTGAAGAAGGGAGTGGCTACCTACTCCAGTATTCTGGCCTGGAGAATTCCATGGACAGAGGAGCCTTGCAGGCTACAGCCCACAAGGTTATAGAGTCGGATACAACTGAGTGACTTTCACTTGCACGTAAACATCTAGATACACAGTGTGAAAGATGCATACGAATGCATCAATGCATATGCAAAGATGCGTATAAATAATTGGAGAAATAACGTCGAGGTCCACACAGGGGTTTTAAATCAATGATTGTTTTATTACTTTTGATTAAAATTAAGGTGTGTTTAGTGGGCTGTATTTCTCCATACAGAGTTTTTGTGTAGATGTCAGATATGAGTTTGGGATACTAAGATAGTCACTGGGCTGTTGTCTTTCAGTCACTCAGTCCTGTCAGATTATTTGGGGCCCCATGGACTGCAGCATGCCAGGCTTCCCTGTCCTTCACTGTCTCCTGGAGCTTGCTCAAACTTGTGTCCATTGAATCAGTGATGCCATCCAACCATCTCATCCTCTCTCATCCCCTTCTCCTCAGATTTGAAACAAATTGTATTTATTTATTTATGCCTATTTTGAGATGAGTCTTAATTATTATCCTGGAAACCTGGAATATATTTATAAGTTTCCAGAAGGAATTCTGAAACTAAAAGCTTTTTTTTTGTAGGAGGGGAGAGGGTTTTAAGAGAGCCAACATTTATTTCATAGGCAAGTAAGACATTCATATGATGCTAATAAAGTAAGCTTGTTGGAGTTTATTATTGTTAGTATCAAGAGCTGTGGAGACAAGAACAGTATGTCTACACTTATACTGAGAATATCTAACATTTTTTTTTCTGAATGATCCTGTCTATAGAAACTCTGCAGTTCACATACATAGTCCTATAATGCATTTTCCAATCTATGTATAAGGAATTTACAAAATAATTATCCCAGGACTAATTCTGCTTGACAGCTTGTGAAGCAGGTAGGTTGACAAGTCTGGTTTTCTTCTTATTTCAGAAAAAGCGCAAGATCAAAAGGCCATTAGTAACTCAGGATTACTGTATCAGTGAGAATGGGCTAAATTATACCAGGAAAACAAACTCTGAAAGCTTGGTGACTTAACCAAACCAAGAATTCTTCTTCCTCATGCCCTATTCCAGTGTATTAACAGCTGTGTGTGTGGACAGTGGTGGTGTGAATTTTTCCACTCATGGATACTTAGGGACAGAACTCCAACAAGCTTACCTGATTTGCCTCAAGGTGTCATTCAAATGAAAGTCTTCAATTTGGAGTCATTTGTTATAATAAGCAGATTATTAAATTACAAGAATCTTGAGTGTATTATTCTCTGTTTGTGGAACTTTGAGGAAGAAAGAGAAATGGAGGCTGAACTGTGAAACTTTCACTTAACTCTCCATCACGTAAATTTTCATATCTCTCTGAAGATGATTTTCTGTTCAGGTCTGTAGCTACCAAATATAAAATAAAAGTGAACCCTGAAAATGGTTCAAGGCTCTTCATTATTTTCAAAAGAAATCATATGATCAAGTGTATCACTAGTGAAGATGGATGACTTTTGCAAAAGCAAATTCTGTTATTTTCTTACCATGTTTCAGAAGAAAGAAAAGGAAAGATTGGGAGACATTGGTTGGGAAATTCTCTGAAGAGACCATAGAGTGTCTCTTGAGTAAACAGCATCCCGTTTGCAAGCTCTTTTTATAGTACCACAATAGCATCCCCTTGGGAAGTCAAGACATCTCTAGATATATCATTGTTTCCCTAACAATCTCCCCAAGGCCTGATGTTCGGGAGGATGGCAACCATCAGATAGGCAAAATGAAGCAGACAGTACCACAAACAGATCGATCGAGTGCTGATCGATCGAGTATTATTCAGTGACTGATTCCAAACATTCTTACCCTCAAATATATGTTCAGAACTGTAACAACAGCAGTGCCCACCCCATGTGGAAGGAAACAAAAATAATGGCTATTGAAAAATGAGTATGTGTCAGCATTATGCTAGGCAATTTCCACATAATAGATTATGTGTTAACCATTATAATACTTTAAGTTTGGTATCATTGTCCCTACGTTATAGAACACTCAGCTAAATCTTAGGGGCTTCCTGAGCGGCTCAGCACCTGCCAGTACAGAAGATGTGGGTTCGATGCCCTGAAGAAGGAAATGGCAACCCACTTCCATGAATAGAGGAACCTGGCAGGTTACAGTCCGTGGGGTTGGGAAAGTGCCAGACACGACATAGCAACTGAATAACAACAAACTAAAGCTTGAGACATTTAAGATAGTTTTTCAAGGCTCCAACCAGCAGATGACCAAGGCAGTACTTGAATCCATACCCATCTCTCGAGGGACTATCCAAAGAACTTTGGGAGTCCCAGCTACTCCTACTCTAGGACTTACCCCAGCCTACATTATTTCAACTTTGTTAAAATACACAGCTCCTTTTAATCATAATTTTACATTAGCAGATCTCTTGAATTGCAATTGGTAAATTGAAATAGCTTTCTGGCATGAGAACTTAAGCAATTATGATTTTTATTTTATAATTTAAAACATTGTGTACTGCATAGTCTTTGGCTGTTTTGTCTTTTTAAGGGTGCAAGCTTTTCTGTAGGCTCTTGAAAAGTTCATAGTTCTCATGTACTTACCAGACACAGCAGTTTGAGAATGAATCTGGAAATGCTGCTCCATCCACTCAAGCAAGCTGTGTAGGCTTTTACAGCTTACCCCAAACTTCATCTTCAATGGTGTGTTTTCACTGTGATTGAAAATGCTTGAGTTGAACAGTTCCGGTGATATTTCCTTTGACCTAGAGGAAGGGGAAGCAAGATTCCCTCCTTGCTTCCACAATAATTAGTAGGTAGTGCTATCCTGAAACAAAAGACATGCAACAAACATTCCTCTTTGTCTTTCCTTTTAGACTGGGAACGGTTTGAGGTCACTTACCGTTTCTAATTAATTCTTGCAATCTAGAACTTATCATTTTTTGTTAGCACACACTAATAAGCATTTCAAGAAATACTTGTTGAATAGACACAAGAAAGAATGGGTGGATATGAGTGAGTAACTCTGACCTCAAGTCTTCTGGTAAGCTCGTGACAGGCCTCATCTTAGAATATGGTTTCCTGGCACTTAGCTCAGCTGTTTTCAGCTGAGCTGGTTAACATTCAGCTGATCATATTCTTTTGATCAATTTCATAAATTAGAGTTCCTTTTCACTGAATGCAGGTAGAAAGACTATAGATTGTTAACTTCTGACAACATTAGAAAAAAATAGTATTACTATTCTTCTGGTTGCCAAAACACAAAAGTTATATACACTTAGATAATTTGTCTTTGTTCTTAAATTCTTATCTCTTTTCTATTTTGAAAGCTTAACTGCTTCATATTAACATCTCATTCAGAATGATCCATTTGGCTATTTTTGGACTATGAATTCTTTCTCTGATTTTTTTTTTGACTCTGCCACACAGCTTGTGGGGTCTTAGTTCTCCCATCAGGGACAGAACCAGGGCCCAGGACAGCGAAAGCACCAGGTCTCAACCATTGGATCACCAGGAAATTCCCTCTTTCTCTGATTTCTTATCCTGATGAATCATACAGTCTCTTCCATTCTGATGATTTCTACCATTTACTTTTACATTCCTCTTGCCTTGTCTTGTGTACACTACAGCATCAGGAGTACAACTTTGGATAGTTATGTCAGAGAGGGAAAGGAAACAGTCACCCAGTTTATTGACAGACAAATAAATGGAATAGATTCCAGAAAATAATAGATCGATTCAAAATCTTTAACAAGTAATTCCTTTACATCATCAGAATAACATGATGGGTACTTGTTGTTAGATGGCTAGGGAACTTAAAATATCATATTAAAAGATCAATATTCACTCATTTACACCAATTTTAAAAAATGCCACAGTGGATCAATGAGAGGAAGGATGAATTGGGAGAGCAGGATTGACATATATACACACCATGTGTAAAACAGGTAGCTAATGGGAAGCTGCTGTATAACACAGGGAGCTCAGCTCAGTGCTTTGATGACCTAGATGGGG
>SJYW01041619.1:91952-122756 GCA_006410735.1 Raphicerus campestris | reverse complement strand
ATGGCAGAAGGGAAGACTATAACATCAGCTATACTAAGAATATACTCGGTGTTACAGCTCTCCTACTGTATTCTTCAGAACAGGAAAAACAAGACTCCTTGCACGGTGGCACCCAGCCAATCTCTAACTAGAATCAATTGCTTTGCCAACGAGGCACACAAAAGATGTTCCTTGTTTGCAAACTGAGTCTCCCGCAAAGGCACCTTTTCTCCAGGCTCGCAAAACGGAGATCAAGACAATTCCTTTCTGTCGCTTCTTTATGCTATTTCTCTTCTCCTCGCTTTCGGAAACCCTTTTGGAAGAAGGCAAGTCTGAATCCAATCCCAGGGGATAAGGAGATGTTATACTTCACATTATGATCTCTTCATTCCAGCCGTGTGACACACAGCATGGAGTTTTTCTGAAAGACGGTGGCCCATGTTACAATAACCTACGGAAAAATTCACTGGACAGCCTTTGTTTCTGAAGTTTCTTTAAGTCTTTTATCTCACAATATTGTGGCCAGATTGAGGGAACTGGGGGTGCAGGGGGGATGGGGGGTTGAAGGAGACAGTTCTGGGGGGGAGAACGAAAGGGAAAAAGACAAAGCGCTCCTTCACTTCCAACTTCTGGCCTTTATTTCCTCCTTCACTAATCTCTAGAGGGCTAAAGTGAAAGTGACACTGGGAGCCGCATCCAAGTGGAGATGTAGTTCTTCTCTCTCTTTCTCTTTCCCTTCCTCACCATTGCCTGTACCTTCTTCACCTTTCTGTCTCCATCTCATGTCCATTTTCTTCACACCATTTACATTTCCCTTCTTTCCCTTTAATTTACAGTCCTTTTCATCACTCCTGCAACCCAAGTTTCAGGGTCCCAAACAGCCTTCTAATTCTGCAAGTGCCGTTGGCTCCATCCACAAGGCAAATAGGTATTTGTATCTCACTCAGGAACCTCTAAAACATTTGTTCCTATGACAAAAGTAGCTTCTGGATACTGAGCTGCTTACCTAGACAAACCTTTAGGATATAATTTGGGAGATTATGTATAATTTGGAGACATGCATTATATTTAAAGAAAGCTTCCCTGGTAACTCAGTTGGTAAAGAATCTATCTGCAATGCAGGAGACCCTGGTTCAATTCCTGGGTCGGAAAGATACCCTGGAGAAGGGAGAGGCTACCCACTCTAATATTCTTGGGCTTCCCTGGTGGTTCAGGCAGTAAACAATCCTTCTGCAATATGGGAGACCTGGGTTCGATCATTGGGTTGGGAAGGTTCCCTGAAGAAGGGAGTGGCTACCTACTCCAGTATTCTGGCCTGGAGAATTCCATGGACAGAGGAGCCTTGCAGGCTACAGCCCACAAGGTTATAGAGTCGGATACAACTGAGTGACTTTCACTTGCACGTAAACATCTAGATACACAGTGTGAAAGATGCATACGAATGCATCAATGCATATGCAAAGATGCGTATAAATAATTGGAGAAATAACGTCGAGGTCCACACAGGGGTTTTAAATCAATGATTGTTTTATTACTTTTGATTAAAATTAAGGTGTGTTTAGTGGGCTGTATTTCTCCATACAGAGTTTTTGTGTAGATGTCAGATATGAGTTTGGGATACTAAGATAGTCACTGGGCTGTTGTCTTTCAGTCACTCAGTCCTGTCAGATTATTTGNCACTTGCCCAATAAAGATACACATGAAAGGACACTGAATACCATTAGTCATTCGGTAAATGAGACACAAAAGTACAATGAGATACTACCTACCCATGAGGATGGATATGATAAAAAAGACAGATAATAACAAGTGCTGATGAAGATGAGGAGTTGTAGGAACCCTTGTACATTGCTATTGGGGATGTAAAATGATAGAGACTTTGGAAAATGTTTACCAGTTCCTCAAACTGTTCAACTTAGAGTTCCCATAGAATGCAGCAGTTCCACTTCTAGATATAAAACCATGAGAAATGCAAACATATCCACACATAATCTTCTACATGAGTGTTGACAAAAGCATTATTTACCAGAGCTCAAAAGTAGAGGCAAACCAGGAGTTCCCTGGTGATCTACTGACTAGGATTTGGTGTTTTCACTACCTCTGTGGCCTGGGTTCAGTACCCAGTCAGGGAACTGAGGCCCCCAAGCTGCATGCCTTAGCCGAAAGCAAAGAAAAAAAGTAGAATCAAACTAAATGTACATCAACTGATGAACAGATGAATAAAATGTGATATATCCATAAAAGGCATATTATTCAGCAGTAGAAAGGAATGAAATACTAATATAGGGTACAACATGGATCAACCTTGAAAGCATTATGCTAAGTTAAAGAAGCCAGTCACAAAAACACACATTGGGTGATTCCATGAATATGGCCAGAACAGGAACTAGTGGTTGCATAGGGCTGGAGATGGGGCCGGAATGGAGAANAAAGCATTATGCTAAGTTAAAGAAGCCAGTCACAAAAACACACATTGGGTGATTCCATGAATATGGCCAGAACAGGAACTAGTGGTTGCATAGGGCTGGAGATGGGGCCGGAATGGAGAATTACGTCTACTGGGCAGAGTTTCTTTGAGGATGACAAAAATGTTCTAAATTCAGATTGTAGTGATAGTTGAACAGCTCTATGAAAATATAAAAAAAAAACACATTGTATTATAAACCTTAAATGAGTGAAATGTATGGGATGTGAGTTATATTTCAAAAAAGCTGTTCTTGAAAGGTTGATATCTTTCCTGAACTGAAATACACTCTCTGTTGGCCTTGAAGAAGCAAATTCCTTACAGCTGCAAGGAAATGAATTTTACCACCATAGAGCTGAGAAAAGGACCTTGACCCCAGACAGACTATAGTCATAGCTGACACCTTGACTGAAGCCTTCTGAGATCCTGAACAGAGAACCCAGCTAAGTAAGATATGTCCCGACTTCTGACCCACAGAAACTGTGAAAAGATAAATTAGTGTTTTTTTAATAGGACCAAGGCTATGATAATTTGTGATGCAGCAATAGATAACTAATGTATTTCTAATTTTGATCTTTTGAACATTTGCTTTTGGAACGCAGCTGCTATGATGTAAGAAGTAACCAAGTAACCTGGTGAGCCCCACATGCTCCCAGTCAAGAACCAGAATCCATTCCCAGTCATGAGAGTGAGCCATTGTGAGCAGTCAGTCCAAATGAGTCTGAGGGAAACTGCCTAAGACACACCACTTAAGAGCCAATCGGTTGTGTCCAGTCAGTTCACAGAACGTGAGAGAGAATGATACGTTTAAGTTGGAATGGTTATTATACAGCTATTGACAACTTTTAAAAAAATGCCTATTATTCATTCATATGAGTCTTTTAGCTATTCTGTCAGTCTTATAAGGGTAATTCTGTTTTCATATTCCTCTAGTTTTCTCTTGGAATCCTTCTGACTCTATTAAAGATGGACAGGTGAGTTTGTCTTAGGAGGAGCTGGAAGACATCAATAGATATATCTTCAATTCAAAATGAAACACTTATTTTAGTGAAGTGGAGATGTGATTTCTGCTATATTTGAAAGGACACAACAAGGCTGGCTCAGTGGTAAAGAATACGCTTGCCAATGCAGGAGATGCAGGTTTGATCCCTGCATCAAACCTGTGTTGGGAAGATCCCCTGGAGAAGGAAATAGCAACCCACTCCAGTATTCTTGCCTGGAGAATCCCATGGACAGAGGAACCTGGTGGGCTACAGTCCATGGGGTCACAAAGAGTCGGACACGATCAAGTGACTAAACAACAACAATGAAGGTTACAGGGAATAAATTAATTGAATAATGCATTCTCATTATATATATATATATATATGTTTATGTTTAGGTCAGGAAGAGAAGCAAAAGATAATAAAAACAAAAGCAATGTTTGTTTTTTGAACAAATTCAAATCAAGAAAGGAAAATAATTACCACAAAACCCACTCGTGACTGTAGTGTTATAAATATGGAGAAATGGTAATAATAAATGAATTTCTTATGTTTTTATACTTCTGGTTGATTAGTATTTCCATACTAGATAAAAAATACTGTGTAGTAACATTTTAGTCTCTGTGCCCATATGTATTATTCATTGTGGCTAAAGCCAATTTGCTCGCAAGTATGATAATTACCTAATTTTGTGTAGGGAAAGCTCTCCTCATTACTGGAATAAAGTTTCTAATTCCAGTAAAAAGAATATTCAAATATTCTTGGGCAGAACGTCAATGCATGGGCTTCAAATCTGGTTTGTTTTGTTAAAATTAGAATCAACAGTTTGAGAGCTACAGCTTCATAAGGAAGTAATTGCATTAGTCACCCTCTTGGCGCTACACGGGTATTAATCTTTTCCTTTCATCAATCTCTCTTGACTCTTACACAATTTTATAAAGTCCTCCACAAATTAATAGTGTTTCTTTCTTCAAAACTCATGAATGTGTGTTCAGAATCAATGATCCTGGCAGAACCAAAGAAACAACTTTAGAATTTCTAGATTATTTGATGGGCAGCTGCATTCCATGGGATATGTGGAAAAGGAGTCTCCTATCTGTTAAATCCCTATTACAGATTGATGGTGATAATATTAAATGCAAATCTAACTAGAAAAATTCTCTAGCTGAGGGAAGGTGCTGGGTCAGCACCTCTAAGCCACATTCACGTTTGCCATTGTCATTCAGTTGCTAAGTTGCGTCAGACTCTGCGACCGCATAGACCATGGCCCACCGGGCTCCTCTGTGCATGGCATTTCCTAGGCGAGAATACTGGAGTGGGTTGCCATGCCCTCCTCCAGGGAATCTTCCCGACCCAGGGGTCGAACCAGAGTTTCCTGCATTGCAGGTGGATTCTTTACCACTGAGCCACCAGGGAAGTTAGGTATTAAAATTCAGATATGCTGTGTTATTTTCTGTAAAAATTTTAAGACCAAGCTTGTTTGTCTTGTGGCCAGCCTTGCCACAATTGTCGTTAAATTTTATTTATGTTTTACAGTGGAAATTGGAGTAGGAAAGGCCACACTGAAGCCCACGTTCTATGTGATTTTTGTTGTTCAGTCATTAAGTCGTGTCCAACTCTTTGTGACCCCGTGGCCTGCAGCACGTCAGGCCTCCCTGTCCTTCACCGTCCCAGAGTTTGCTCAAACTCATGTCCATTGATTCAGTGATGCCATCCAACCATCTCATCCTCTGTCATCTCCTTCTCCTACCGCCTTCCATCTTTCCCAGCATCAGGGTCTTTTCCAATGATTAAGCTCTTCGCATCAGGTGGCAAAAGTATTGGCGCTTTGGCTTCAGCATCAGTACATCCAATGAATATTCAGGGTTGATTTCCTTTAGGAATGACTCTGGTTTGATCTCCTTGCTCTCCAAGGGACTCTTAAGAGTCTCCTCTAGCACCACAATTTGAAAGCATAAGTTCACCACATTAACAGTATTGTGTGAAGAGCATGGGATTTGGAGGCTGACGGACCTGAATTTCAATCCCAGTTGCATCCTTCTTGAACTCTATGATCTCGGGCAAGCTAATTAACATTTCTAACCTTTTTTTATTTTTGAAATGAGAATAATATTACATGCCTCCCAGGATTCTCTTAAAGAATTAAATCAACCCTAGGAAAAATGGTTAGCACAGTGTCTGACATATTATTTATTGTTTTTATAAAATAGTAATTATTATATTTATCATTGACAACAGTCACCAAAATATGGTTTAAATAGATGAGAGTTTATTTTCATTTAAGTCTTCTTTCATTGCACTGTTTCTCTTCTAGCTGGAATTTCCCCATCCTGTCTAGGTTTATTCCTTTTTACTTTCACTTTCCCTGATGATATTACTTGCTGCTGCTGCTGCTAAGACACTTCAGCCGTGTCCGACTCTGTGCGACCCCATAGACGGCAGCCAAAAAAAATCTTTATGAAAAGTTCTGATCCTGTTTACTAATTCCTACTTATCATAATGTTAAATCTGTATGCTCTTTTCTCAGTTGGATTTTACATCTTTCTCCAGGTTTCCCTGGTGGCTCAGTGGTAAAGAATCTGTCTGCCAACGCAGGAAGACACAGGCAGGTTTGATGTCTAGATCAGGAAGACCCCCTGGGGAAGGAAATGGCAACCTACTCTAGTATTCTTGCTTGGAAAATCCTGTGGACAGAGGAGGCTGGTGGGCTACAGTCCATGGGGTTGCAAAGAGCTGGATATGACCGAGCGACTGAACAGCAACAACCACCACTCGTAAGAGGATCATATCTGTCTCAAACTGAAGGATTCACGTTTAAGTCCTGTCAGGACCAATAGTGGGGAGAGGTTATCTCTGGCAGAGATCATATCTATGAATGCTGACAGGACTGATCCGGATAGAACCTGACAGGCCTCTCTCCCACCCTAATATGAAGGTGGCTTGGCAGTGCCTCAAGGGTCCCATGTGATTACTGGGCCCTAGATCCCCAGTGAAAGATGCTTGGTCTCTATGTCATTTATTCATTCAAAGAAAAAACATTTATATGTATCAACTGAATGCAGTGCTCTTTTTATAGGTCAGTTTCAGATTGGGAATAAGGGAGTTCTGAAGAAAGCGTACAATCTGATGTAAATGCAAGGCATTCGTTATGTTAGATATAGGATACCAGAGAGGCTAAATGCACATGATAACAAAAGTGAGTTAAAATTCCAAAAACACAACTGTGACCCTTTGTTGTCTATATACACAGGTTCAGTCCAAAGATCTTCATAAGACGGTAGTATTTTGAGCAGATTGTACTATTTTCAGTTTTTGAATACTATTTGATTTTCAACATTATATCAACAATGAACCTCTTTAATCATTTGACACTGCTGATGGAAATAGACATTACATATATATATAGAGAGAGACACACACACATAGAGAGAAAGAGAGGAGCCAGGCTCCTCTGTCCGTGGAATTCTCCAGGCCAGAACACAGGAGTGGGTGGCCTTTCCCTTCTCCAGGGGCCTTCCCAACCCAGGGATTGAACCCAGGTCTCCTGCACTGCAGGCAGATTTCTTTACCAACTGAGCTATCAGGGAAGCCCTCTGAATGTATATATGCCTATCTATTACTACCTGTATTTGGAGGATTGTGATACACTGTAAATATAGAAAAAGCAAATTATTTCCAGAAAGAAAAGTAGAATAAAATTTGCCCCCTACCCCTACCTCAGTGCCCAATTATGTTAACATAGTTTGAAGTCTGTGCCAAACCATTTTTCATTTAACTGTGCTGAAACTGTACCAGTTGTTACTTGCTCCTGCTTAGATAAAAAACTGTGGCCAGCACTCTGCCTCATGCTGACTTCATCAGGGAAGCATGTGTAGGTGGATTTCTTAGAAACTTATAGTTCAAGATCAGAAAAGTAAAACTGTCCAAATAATTCTCACAGATATAAAAAACACTCTTAACTTCTTTCCCTCTGTCTTATCTCTCAGCCTTTTGCCCTGTTCCACTGTGGACCTACGTTTTAATAGTAACAATGTTTTGATCACTAATTTTGCATAATATATTCAAATCTTCCAGAATTTTGGAAAAAAAAAAATCCTTCTACTTCAATTCAAACTCAGAATTTCCATTCTCAGTATTTCAGACGAGGGCTCACTTTGAAACATATATTGAATGGCCACTGTTTGCTACATTCTTATTGGACAGGGGGACAATAAAAGTGAATTTAGCATGATTATTCCTTTAAGGAATTCACAATGCAGCAGGCAAAATGGCCATAAAAGTAATATGAAAATTCTTTGGAGAATGCTGGACAAGTTGCAATGTACACACAACCAAGAAGAATCCATGGGGATCAGAGAAAACTTCATAGAAGAGATGGCATTGAGGTGTCCTGTCCTGAGTTGGAAAGATGTTCCAAGCAAAGAGAAAGGCATGAGCAAATCTATGGGAAATGGGTGAATGAGCATTGTGGGTAAGCATGGAAGCAAGTCCAGTTGGCTAAAGCATAAGGTTTATCATGAAGAAATTTGTGCCAGCAGAGACAAATTTGTGTACTTAGGATCCTAAAAGTGAGCCACTGAAGCCTCCTTCTCATACTGGACCCTAGCTCTTCCAGTATGGTAACACCAAGTAAGTAAACACAGTTCTCTTTAACACCTGAGGTCAAATGAATTTTTTTTTTCTTCCCTGTTTTGTGTTATTTTTGCCATACAACGTGGCACGAAGGATCTTAGTTCTCCAATCAGGGATCAAACCCTGCATCAGATTTAAATGAATGGTTTTGGATGCAGTGCTTTAGTCTTGGGAGGCAGGGTTACTTTTCTGGAAGTACATACTTCCCTGGTGGCTCAGACAGTAATCTGAGTAATCTGCCTGCAGTGCATGAGACCTGGGTTTGGGTTTGATCACTGGGTTGGGAAGATCCCCTGGAGAAGGGAATGGTTACCCACTCCAGTATTCATGCCTGGAGAATTCCAGAGGAGCTTGGCAGGCTACAGCCCATGGGGTCACAAAGGGTTGGATGCAACTAATACTTTGATTTTCACACATGGCCACAGGTGATACTGTCTTGTTACTCAGTTCACTTCATCATGTTTGTGAAAGAAAAAGATCATTCTAAATAGTCATCCCTGCGTTTCTATACACGTACCATGACCAGGTAGCAATATGAAAGAGAAAGCACAAAATTTTGGTAAATGGCTCTACTTGAATGTCAACAGGAAGTTGATAATAAAAGCAAATTTGCATCCTTTTTCAATCAAGGAAGGTGTTTCTGGGGAGGAAAGTGGAGCCTACTTATTTCAGCTACAAGTATTTAGAAAGTATTTATTGAAAATAACTAGCCATGAGATGACTTCTTGGGAGTGTTATCCTGTTCTTTCTTCTCATTTTAGCTTTCAAAGAAAACGCAATCTTTTGGAAGAATCTTTTCATTATTGTTCAACTCTTGGTGCCAGTGATTCCCAAAGATGGGCTACCTGCTGCTCTTAAAGAGATGATGTGACATCATAACCAAAAGAAGCAGCTTGTCACTAAATTCTACTCACTCCTGCCCCACGTGGGTAATGACTGAGCTAGATAAACTGCATCTTATGCGGGTGAGAGGGGGAGAAATTGAGAGGAATTTGGGTGTGAGGCTGTACAGGCAGAATTGTCCTTTCTTGGTGCTGCTGTGTAGTTGCTCAGTCACGTCCAACTTGCGACCACAGGGACTGTAGCCTGCGAGTTCCTCTCCGCATGTAATTCTCCAGTCAAGAATACTGGAGTGGGTTGCCATTTCCTTCTCCAGGGGATTTTTAACAATGCATTTAAGCAGGCTGGAAGTGGGGTGGGGCCTTTGTATCTCAGATATGGAGGGAAATTCTCAGTGGTTTTCAAAATAGAATTAGGACACTTACAACAAAATAATGAATTTCCCAACTCTTGTTAGTGATCTCTGGGACCCTGATCTTTTCAGAACCATCCATCTTTTCTCATCTTTGCCACAAGGACTTACTGAAAGGCTGTCTTGAGATAGCAGACAGGATTTGACCTCAAACAGTTTTTCTTCTTCTCCTATAAAAAGGTTTCACTACTACCATTTTCTGCATGGCTTGTAGTCCTGGGAGACAATACCTAAGAGCCAGGATGTAACTATTCTGTTGAATCAAGAATGAACTAAATGCCAGAGACTCGGTGTTCTAAATCAACAATTTCCAGGATTGATACATCTTAATCAAGTAATGAGGTGACTTTTTCTGTGGTGTTTCCCACACCGGAGAGAGGAACAGATTTGCCGCTTTGCTCCGATGGCTGCTAGCAGCAGTGTTGGTTGTTAACAGAGACATTTACACGGAACCACCAGTTGGCAGGGGCTAACACTTTGTTACTTGCTATTCCCACATGCTGAGGATTGTGGGAAGGCTGCCAAGCTCTCTGTCTCATGGAGCTCTTCAGTATAATAACAGCAACAGCCACGAAAAAAGCCTGGGGAAAAAATAAAGAGGAAAAAGAAGAGGAAAGGAAACAATGGAAGGAAGTCCCTGGTTTCCTATTAAACACGAGTGGAATAAGAGCATTTTAGTGGCACTTTTCTTTCCCTCTCTCCTTTCTTTCTCTGTCTCTCTTTTGCTTTCTCTCTTTCTCCCTCCCTTTAAAAGGCATTTTAAATGGAGATGGATGCTTCTCAAACTTTAAAGTTTTGTGTTTTTTTCAAATCACCTCAGGGTCCTATTAAAATGCAGATCCTGATTCTGCCAGTTGGAGGTGAAGCCTAAGGGTCTTCGTCTCTATCAGCACCTGGTGATGCAGAGGCTGTTGGACCTGGTTCTAGTCTATTATTTGACCATCAGGGCTGAAGGGATGGTAAAAGAAATAACACAGGACCAATTCTGGTAATGATGGCTGTGGTCATTTGAGAAGCAAGGGCTCTGAAATGACAGTGACATCTTTCTGCCCCAGTTCCCCTAGGTACCTGAGACTGGACCATTTCTACATTATAATCCCAATCAGAAAATCTTTCCTGATTAGAAGAAATATTAGGAGTCATAAGAGTTTGACCCTAGCTCCAGCTCTGTTGCTAATTATGTGACAATAGGCAAGTCCTGTATCCTCCGTGGTTCTCAATTTGCTCATCTATATCTAAGAGGGTTACACATTCTATGCTTGACAGTTATTTCAGTACTAACTTGATGAAACGTTATAGCCTATCTATAGTAAGTCCCCTATGTACGAACCTTCAAGTTGTGAACTTTTGAAGATGAGAACATGCATTCTTATTTGGGGGGGGGGGTTGGCTAGAAGTCTTGGTTTCTAAAGAAAAGATGCGTGTCTATGAAGCTGACTCTAGATGTGGGAATAGAAAAAATGATTCTGGCAGTGATTGGCTGAAAATGCCAAGAAAAGAATCTGGAAACCAGAATTGCTCTATAGGGTCATATGAAAAAGGAGGTTAGTTGGATTCAACGTTGAACCTCTGAATTCAGCAAGGAACCAGAACCTGTGCCATCAACATCAGACGTGAGTGAAATTGCAGCTTGCCCTTCTCTTCTGTTGCTGGTTANAAAAAAAAAAATCCTTCTACTTCAATTCAAACTCAGAATTTCCATTCTCAGTATTTCAGACGAGGGCTCACTTTGAAACATATATTGAATGGCCACTGTTTGCTACATTCTTATTGGACAGGGGGACAATAAAAGTGAATTTAGCATGATTATTCCTTTAAGGAATTCACAATGCAGCAGGCAAAATGGCCATAAAAGTAATATGAAAATTCTTTGGAGAATGCTGGACAAGTTGCAATGTACACACAACCAAGAAGAATCCATGGGGATCAGAGAAAACTTCATAGAAGAGATGGCATTGAGGTGTCCTGTCCTGAGTTGGAAAGATGTTCCAAGCAAAGAGAAAGGCATGAGCAAATCTATGGGAAATGGGTGAATGAGCATTGTGGGTAAGCATGGAAGCAAGTCCAGTTGGCTAAAGCATAAGGTTTATCATGAAGAAATTTGTGCCAGCAGAGACAAATTTGTGTACTTAGGATCCTAAAAGTGAGCCACTGAAGCCTCCTTCTCATACTGGACCCTAGCTCTTCCAGTATGGTAACACCAAGTAAGTAAACACAGTTCTCTTTAACACCTGAGGTCAAATGAATTTTTTTTTTCTTCCCTGTTTTGTGTTATTTTTGCCATACAACGTGGCACGAAGGATCTTAGTTCTCCAATCAGGGATCAAACCCTGCATCAGATTTAAATGAATGGTTTTGGATGCAGTGCTTTAGTCTTGGGAGGCAGGGTTACTTTTCTGGAAGTACATACTTCCCTGGTGGCTCAGACAGTAATCTGAGTAATCTGCCTGCAGTGCATGAGACCTGGGTTTGGGTTTGATCACTGGGTTGGGAAGATCCCCTGGAGAAGGGAATGGTTACCCACTCCAGTATTCATGCCTGGAGAATTCCAGAGGAGCTTGGCAGGCTACAGCCCATGGGGTCACAAAGGGTTGGATGCAACTAATACTTTGATTTTCACACATGGCCACAGGTGATACTGTCTTGTTACTCAGTTCACTTCATCATGTTTGTGAAAGAAAAAGATCATTCTAAATAGTCATCCCTGCGTTTCTATACACGTACCATGACCAGGTAGCAATATGAAAGAGAAAGCACAAAATTTTGGTAAATGGCTCTACTTGAATGTCAACAGGAAGTTGATAATAAAAGCAAATTTGCATCCTTTTTCAATCAAGGAAGGTGTTTCTGGGGAGGAAAGTGGAGCCTACTTATTTCAGCTACAAGTATTTAGAAAGTATTTATTGAAAATAACTAGCCATGAGATGACTTCTTGGGAGTGTTATCCTGTTCTTTCTTCTCATTTTAGCTTTCAAAGAAAACGCAATCTTTTGGAAGAATCTTTTCATTATTGTTCAACTCTTGGTGCCAGTGATTCCCAAAGATGGGCTACCTGCTGCTCTTAAAGAGATGATGTGACATCATAACCAAAAGAAGCAGCTTGTCACTAAATTCTACTCACTCCTGCCCCACGTGGGTAATGACTGAGCTAGATAAACTGCATCTTATGCGGGTGAGAGGGGGAGAAATTGAGAGGAATTTGGGTGTGAGGCTGTACAGGCAGAATTGTCCTTTCTTGGTGCTGCTGTGTAGTTGCTCAGTCACGTCCAACTTGCGACCACAGGGACTGTAGCCTGCGAGTTCCTCTCCGCATGTAATTCTCCAGTCAAGAATACTGGAGTGGGTTGCCATTTCCTTCTCCAGGGGATTTTTAACAATGCATTTAAGCAGGCTGGAAGTGGGGTGGGGCCTTTGTACCTCAGATATGGAGGGAAATTCTCAGTGGTTTTCAAAATAGAATTAGGACACTTACAACAAAATAATGAATTTTCCAACTCTTGTTAGTGATCTCTGGGACCCTGATCTTTTCAGAACCATCCATCAACATCTTTGCCACAAGGACTTACTGAAAGGCTGTCTTGAGATAGCAGACAGGATTTGACCTCAAACAGTTTTTCTTCTTCTCCTATAAAAAGGTTTCACTACTACCATTTTCTGCATGGCTTGTAGTCCTGGGAGACAATACCTAAGGGCCAGGATGAAACTATTCTGTTGAATCAAGAATGAACTAAATGCCAGAGACTCGGTGTTCTAGATCAACAATTTCCAGGATTGATACATCTTAATCAAGTAATGAGGTGACTTTTTCTGTGGTGTTTCCCACACCGGAGAGAGGAACAGATTTGCCGCTTTGCTCCGATGGCTGCTAGCAGCAGTGTTGGTTGTTAACAGAGACATTTACACGGAACCACCAGTTGGCAGGGGCTAACACTTTGTTACTTGCTATTCCCACATGCTGAGGATTGTGGGAAGGCTGCCAAGCTCTCTGTCTCATGGAGCTCTTCAGTATAATAACAGCAACAGCCACGAAAAAAGCCTGGGGAAAAAATAAAGAGGAAAAAGAAGAGGAAAGGAAACAATGGAAGGAAGTCCCTGGTTTCCTATTAAACACGAGTGGAATGAGAGCATTTTAGTGGCACTTTTCTTTCCCTCTCCTTTCTTTCTCTGTCTCTCTTTTGCTTTCTCTCTTTCTCCCTCCCTTTAAAAGGCATTTTAAATGGAGGTGGATGCTTCTCAAACTTTAAAGTTTTGTGTTTTTTTCAAATCACCTCAGGGTCCTATTAAAATGCAGATCCTGATTCTGCCAGTTGGAGGTGAAGCCTAAGGGTCTTCGTCTCTATCAGCACCTGGTGATGCAGAGGCTGTTGGACCTGGTTCTAGTCTATTATTTGACCATCAGGGCTGAAGGGATGGTAAAAGAAATAACACAGGACCAATTCTGGTAATGATGGCTGTGGTCATTTGAGAAGCAAGGGCTCTGAAATGACAGTGACATCTTTCTGCCCCAGTTCCCCTAGGTACCTGAGACTGGACCATTTCTACATTATAATCCCAATCAGAAAATCTTTCCTGATTAGAAGAAATATTAGGAGTCATAAGAGTTTGACCCTAGCTCCAGCTCTGTTGCTAATTATGTGACAATAGGCAAGTCCTGTATCCTCCGTGGTTCTCAATTTGCTCATCTATATCTAAGAGGGTTACACATTCTATGCTTGACAGTTATTTCAGTACTAACTTGATGAAACGTTATAGCCTATCTATAGTAAGTCCCCTATGTACGAACCTTCAAGTTGTGAACTTTTGAAGATGAGAACATGCATTCTTATTTGGGGGGGGGGGTTGGCTAGAAGTCTTGGTTTCTAAAGAAAAGATGCGTGTCTATGAAGCTGACTCTAGATGTGGGAATAGAAAAAATGATTCTGGCAGTGATTGGCTGAAAATGCCAAGAAAAGAATCTGGAAACCAGAATTGCTCTATAGGGTCATATGAAAAAGTAGGTTAGTTGGATTCAACGTTGAACCTCTGAATTCAGCAAGGAACCAGAACCTGTGCCATCAACATCAGACGTGAGTGAAATTGCAGCTTGCCCTTCTCTTCTGTTGCTGGTGATCCTTCAGCTCTACCATCTCCCACCTCCTCTCCCTCTTTCAGCCAGTAACTCTTTTTACCTGCTCACTCGAGGCCAGACTGTGTATATGAGCTGTTGTAATATACTACTGTACTTTGCAAGGTACTGTACTGTAAGATTAAAAATGTTTTATTTTTTGTGTTTATTTTAATATATTATTTGTGTGAAAAGTATTATAAGCCTATTACAGTACTATATAGTGGATTGTGTTAGTTGGGTATCTAGACTAACTGTTGGACTTACAGACAAACTAGACGCATTTCTATTGGAAAAAAATTTTTTTCTGGCTAGAAATCTAATGAGATTTCTAGGATGGCTAGAGATTACCAGGATGGCTGGTATGTTAAAAAAAAAGGCAAATAGAGACAAAGTAAGCATCATTACAAAGATTTAAAACAATGACGTATCTTTTANACGCATTTCTATTGGAAAAAAATTTTTTTCTGGCTAGAAATCTAATGAGATTTCTAGGATGGCTAGAGATTACCAGGATGGCTGGTATGTTAAAAAAAAAGGCAAATAGAGACAAAGTAAGCATCATTACAAAGATTTAAAACAATGACATATCTTTTAACGTGATATTCTAGAGAAGGAAGAATAAGGTTTTAGGAAACCCTGGAAGGCTTTAGTAGCATGCAGAAGGACATGTGAGAAGGAGGCCAAATAACAGCAAAATATATAGTGATGGAGAAGGAGCTGAGTGAGAGAAAAAGAATTGCAAGGGCACAATAAGCACAAGAGCAGGAATACAAATCTTTGTCAAAGAGAGCAAGAAGCCAAATAAATAGCCTGGAAGATTGACGTTTTCAATCTTCAAGACAAACCAGAAAAACCCTCTAAGAATATAGATCATAGGACAGAAAGATGATAGACTTTGAGGCAAAAACTTATGCCATACCCATAGAATACTGGTATTCTTGAAAAAGAGAAGGAAAAAAAGGAGTAAAAGTAATAGCCAATACTTTATGAAAGAAGATACTCTGGGGAAAAAATGACCAGTGTTTTCAAATCAACATGGCTCTTTCCATTCCAAGCAAAATTAATTTAAAAGGAACCAAACTCAAACCTATCTTGGCAAAATTTTGAAATATGAAAAATAAGAAAAATTTTACATGTATTCTGAGAGAAAGACAAATTGGATATCTAAAAATTCTTTTAAAATGGTTGAGTTTTAGACATCTCTTTTAAAACATCTACTGAGAGAGTAATTGGCAGGCAATGAAGGTTTTTCCCTAGACAATCTTCCACGTTTTGAGGGGAAAAGTTTTGGTTAAAAAATTTTTAAGTCAAATCTTTTTCTCTTGTGATAGTAATAGAAGTAGATATGTGTTTTTAAATTTTGGCTATAGAACAAGGTCTTAAAATGTGCTACTTTGTGAACTTTTTAGAAATAAAATTATTTAACGACTTATTGTGGTTTCCTGAAAAGTGATTCAAGAGAGAAAACATAAAATGAACAAATCATCATAGTAAAGAATTGATTAATTAAGCTAGTGAAGTGTGAAGGGAAGTAAAAATAATTTTTGTAAATCTTTGTAACTATTACAAATCTAAATGTCATAAAACAACAGTTAAAAGAATAGGTACTCATATAATACATAAAAATAATATTTAAAATTATAGATAATGCATTCAAGCACTACTAAATGGAAGCACTGGAACTAAAATTGTGTTAAATTGTCTTCTATATAGTAGGTTTCATTCTTGTCTTTCATACTTAGAGATAGAATGATTTCAAATGATTAAATCATAGGTTTCATTTTTGCTTTTAACATTTGGAAATAGAATGATTTTTAAGTGGTCTTAAAACTGCTAAAAACTATAAAAATGATATCAATAAATTGCTGCAAAAAGCAAATAAATTATAATCCAAGTAGAAATTTATTCAAAAACCACTAAGAGCACAGAAAGTGGAAATCATTAAATCAAAACTGCCGACACATGATAAAATATTACAGCAATTAAAAGTAAATTATTTAAAGTATAGTTGAAATTTGTGAAATCTGGTTAATGCAGCATTCATTAAGAGGAAAATTTGCAACATTAAATGCTTGTTATTAAATGAGGAAAATTCACAAATCAATGACTTTAGCCTTTACCTTAATAAACTAAGAAAAGAACAACAAATTAAACCTAAAGAAAGAAGAAAGGATTTAATAGCACTTCTACAGAAACTTTTCCAGGCAATTGGAAAGGAGGGGGCATTCCCAACTCATTCTGAGAACCAGCTGTACCCTGTTACCAAAGCCAGACAAATGCATTACAAGAAAAGGAAACTACAGACTGAGATTTCTTATGAACAAGAGGTGATATTTCTAAACAAAATGTTACCAAATTGAATTCAGCAATATGTTAAAAAGATAATACATCAGGACCAAATGGAGTTTATCCCACGAAGGCAAGGTTGCTTTCATGTATGAAAATCAGTTACTGAATGTACTTGAACATATTAACAAATTTATATAGTCATTTTACAAATTTATATGTAACCAGTACTATACTACATCGTCATTTCAGTAAGCATAGAAGAAGTATTTGATAAAATCCAACACTCATTTCTCATGTAAAACTTCAGGAAACTACAAATAGAATGGAATGTCTCCAACCCAATAAAGAGCATCTAGGAAAAACGTACAACTAACACCATACTTCACTAAATGCTTCCCTCCTAAAATAAGGAACAGACAACAAATAAGAATGCTCACTCTCATCCTTTTCTCTCAGCATTGTATCTAAGAGTCTAGCCCATGCATTTAGGCAAGAAAAAGAAACAAAAGGCAAAGAAAGAAGTAAAACTCTTTACTCACAGATGACATAACTGTCTATATAGAAAATCCAGTAGAATCTATATAAAGCCATGAGACCAACTGGCGAGGTCCAGCCTCAGCAGAGTCCAAGGATATCCTCAGGATGGATGACGTCGGTGAATGAAGAAAGAAAGATAAAGAGATAAGGAAAGAGACACAGGGTGACCAAGCTTCTTCAGTGAGTGAGGCCCATTTACTTTATTCTTCTCGGGGCTTTTATACCCTGAGTTATACATACAGCNTTATTTCTTCCACATATCTCTCACTAATGTCTATATTTCTAGGACAAATAATAAAAATCACATACATGATGGTTTTCTTTACAAAGAATTTGCCAAACCGCTTTTCTGATAGATGTCTTCATTGGCTAGAATATTTTTTCTTGATGAACAATTGATTAATTAAAAAGTGACTGGCTCTGTGTCATACAAACATAGGTTTTATGTCGGTCTCTTGCTCTGAGTCTTAGCTCCCAGAACCATGATCTCTCCAGAGAAATTTCAATGTAAAAGGGAGTTGGTTGAAACCTTGTACTTGAACCTTTCAGAAAAAGTCAGAGCATTTGTGAATAGAGCCATCAGGTTGCTCTTGATTCAAAAACTGCAGATACATGCCTAAAGAATTTGTGAAAAGCAGAGACGCGCTGCATCGGCACAAACTTCAGTCAAAAGAGATGAAGCAAACCCCAACGAGTGAATGAAAAATCCATTCAATAGAAGAAATCAATGAGTGAAGCAGCCCAGGTTTACATTGTACTGATACTTGCCTTGAGACTAAGAGACAAAAACCATACCATTTTTTGGTGTGGTTTGACATCAAAACTGCAAACCATTTTATTGTCCCTATTTCTCTTGACAGAGGCAATTATATACATATAATATATACAGGTATACTGCCAACTGGCTGGAAGGAATGTGTATTGAACAAAAAATTATTCTTGGGACTTTCCTGGTGGTGCAGCGGTTAAAGAATCCACCTTGCTATGCAGAGGACACAGGTTCCATCCCTAGTTAGGGAAGTAAGATCCTGCATTCCATGGTGCCCTGCAAGGAAAGATTCCATATAGTGCAAGGAAGATCCTGTATGTCTCTACTAAGATCCAGCATGGCCAAATAAACATTACAAATGAGAAAGCTCCTTGTCTCTGCTGACTTAGGGGCTTGCATAGCAGCTCTGTCACAACGGCCCAGGCAAAGGATGACAGCTCAGGCATCTTACTTCATCCTGCTCTTTATAGATTATACAGTTTTCTGATACATTTTTGCTGGGACTCTGACATTGAGGCGTCTTTTTAAACTTTATTTGTGTGCTCATGGGGAGAAGAGGAAAAGAACAGAAGAGCAACAGATTGAGGGTGAGGGGGGTTGACAGACGTCTAAGGAATATCTAAGAAAAAGAGAGCAGGCACATTTTCCATGTAGTAATTCATCTAACCTCTCCAGTCTTCTTTTGTTTATTTAAAAATGAATGTTAATATTTTATTTTTTTCAACTTCTTATTTTGTACTGATGTACCAGTTAGCATCTCCTCTGTCCATGGAATTCTCTGGGCGAGAATACTTGGTTTCCTTGGTGGCTGAGACAGTGAAGAATCTGCCTGCTATACAAGAGACCTGGGTTCAATCCCTGGGGAGGGAAGATCCTCTGGAGAAGGGAATGGCTACCCACTCCAGTATTCTTGCCTGGAGAATCCCATGGACAGAGGAGCCTGGAAGGCTACAGTCCATAGGATCCCACAGAGTTAGACATGACTGAAGCAACTCAACACAGAGTCAGACTTGACTGAAGCAACTTAGCATGCACACACGCACGCATAGCCAGTTAGCAATCTTATGATAGTTTCAGGTGAACAGCAAAGGGACTCAGCCATATGCGACTGCCCTTTCTCCCTCGTTGAAATCGTCAAAACTGCCTTCTTCTATTCCTCCACTTGTTGTTTTTCCTCTTTCTCAACTATCAAGTTGCCACCATAAATTTTTTTTTTTTTATGGAGGAGAGATAAAAATAACCAGTGTCTCAATAGTTCTCCAATATTATTTGGGCAGATGATGGACACCTCTTTGTTTTTTAATCAGTCAATTATCACAACCTGTACATAATTCTTTATCAGATTACAAAAGTGACCAAGTTGGGCCCGATTTGGATCATATAGAATTTGGAAGTCGTGGGATGCAGTTCTGAGTATAGACTAGGATAATGGAAGGAAACCTTTAGGAAAGCTGGCTGTGTTTGAATTAAGAAGCCACTGGCAGAAAGAAGAGAAATCTTACAGACAGCCTGAGACCTTGAGTTGGACTTCTAGATCATTCTTCACCTCCTCAATGTTAAGAGATGATAGATTCAAGGATTTGGTCTGCCTACATAATTCCTGTGGCTTGAAGTCACCTACTGATTTCTCCTAAATAATTGGGTAGAATCTGCAGTCCATGCCCTGAATAGGAATGAAGTTTTTTCTTTTTTTCTAACAGCCTCATGTTTGTGCAGATTCTTGGCTTTTTTTTTTTTTTTTTTCTTTGTAGAAGTGCAAAAAAGATGCTGCAGTGGAATGACAAAATAAGGAGAAGGGCGGGTGAGAGGGGTTTGCTGGGCTCTGAAATCCTGAGGAGAGAAAATAATGCAACTGTCTTAGTAAATGCTTGTTAACACTAATCATTTAGAGCACAGTTTCATGAAGATTAGTTTGGATTTGTTGTAAGCCTGTCTCAGAAGCAGAGTCATTTGTACTGCTTGCCTATGGGAACAGCTGCTATTTAGTCTCTTGATTGGCGAGAATCACACCCTCTTTACCCTCCCCTCATGGGCGATGAAACTATCTCATGGGGGCATTGGAATCAGATTCAGGAGCTTCACAGTTTACTCAGGCCAATTTGCTGCCTGAGCAAAGTCTTTAAAACACTGCAAGACTGTAACAGTACAGTCTTCCGCCTAGAACTGTGACCTGGCGGATTGGGGCCCTGCCAGTCTGGAAAGAGACATTTCTGTCACTGCAGATGAGAAGAGGTCATCAGACCTCTCGAGTGGATGCTGAACCACTCAGCTAAACTCTCCAGATGCTCGTGGCTTGCTAGCACATCTGTCCCATCTCCTCAATGTTTTCCAGGAACCCCCAGATAGAAATTTCAGGGAACCAGAAGCTCAGTGTTTGAGGAAGTTTTCTCCTGTGAACTTGTCCTCACTGAAATGCTACTTCAGTGCTTGGTGAAGAGGTGTGGGCGGTGCCCAGAAAACCAAGACCCACCTCCACACCCTAGAGGTCCCTTTCCATGGGCCTTAGGTCCTTGGGTGGGAACATTGATGTTCTAAGCTCGCAAGCCAAAGATTCCTAGGTGTCAAAGGGCAACTACTGCAAAGATAACCAAGAACTAACATGAGCTTCATCTCCTCTCTCCTCCCTACAACTTAAAAATTCCAAACTTGTTACATTAGGGTAAATCATGAAGAAACACTCCAGCTGTTCATTACTTTTTGAAAGCTGAATTCAGCATTCCCACCCCCACCCCCAACCCCCTTCTTTTAAACTTTGTTTCTCATCTCTTCTGAAAGGATGTGTCTGGTATCAGGGACCTTATCTGCCTGTGATTCTCTCTACATTCTTGCCTTTTCTTCTTCCACTCCTCATTTAAAGGTTTTCCAACGGGAATATTTAGTTCCACCCAGCTCCCAAAGGCGTTAGTCATCGCTAAGAAGATTCAAATTGTGTTTTTTAAAAGCATTTGGCATCATGTGTTTCTCTCAGCACTGGGGATGAGCAGAATGTGCTAGTCTGTGGAGGCAGCAGTGCCGAGAAAAGTACAGAAGGCTTACAGTTAGACAACCTGGTTCAAATCGTCATGATTCAAATCCATGACCTCAAGAAAGTTACTNGTTTCTCTCAGCACTGGGGATGAGCAGAATGTGCTAGTCTGTGGAGGCAGCAGTGCCGAGAAAAGTACAGAAGGCTTACAGTTAGACAACCTGGTTCAAATCGTCATGATTCAAATCCATGACCTCAAGAAAGTTACTCATTTACTATTCTAAAGCTTATTTTATTCAACTATGAAAAGAGGGAGTGGAGACTCAACTATAATCAAATAAGAGGGTTGTGAAAAGAAAATAACATATATAGCTTGTGATACATAAAATATATACTGTGTTTGGCTCATCATGAAAGTACAGTCGTTTCAATAACCCTTCCCCTGCTTGTGTGGGATATCACTGACTCCAGATATGGGGGCATATGCCCACACCCAGGCCGTGAGTTATTTCTTTGCTTAACAATACAAAAATACACCTGGGGAGAGAGTGGAGCTGCCCTGGACTTGGTGGATTGCAGCTCTGTTACATCAACCCTTCTGAGGCCCATCCCTGAACAACCTCTATCCTGAGCAACCTCCAGGAAACTCTGGGTCTGCAAAAAAGTTGATCTGGATGCTACCAGTTTGGACCAAAGCAGAATCATGTGTTTTTCAGAGCTGCAAGTCCCCTTAGATTTTATCTAAATCAGTCCAGTTCAGTGCTAGTCGCTCAGCTGTGTCCACTCTTTGCAACCTTAGTGACTGTAGCATGCCAGGCTCTTCTGTTCATAGGATTCTCCAAGCAAGAATACTGGAGTGGCAAGGCCATATGCATGTGAGTGGATAAACGGCTGGCATGTCAGGGGTAGGTGTTTCTGGGACTCCTAGACAGGAGAGCTCAGTGCACTGTGATTTCCATTGACAGATCAATCGATCAAGAAGATGTGGTACATATATGCAATGGAATATTACTCAGCCATAAAAAATAATGAATTTGAGACAGTTCTAGTGAGGTGGATGAACTGAGATTCTGTTATTCAGAGTGAATAACAATGAATAACAACAGAAAGAGAAAAACAAATATACTATATTACATATATATAGAATCTAGGATAATATCTTTTTAAAATTTTGTATAAATTTTATTTATTTATTTAAATTGATTTATTTTTAATTGAAGGATGGTTGCTTTGCTGTGTTGTGTTGGTTTCTGTACACGTGTCCCTCCCCCTTGAGCCTCCCTCCCACCTCCCACCCCATCCCACACCTCTGGGTGGTCACAGAGCCCTGGTCTGAGCTCCCTGAGTCATGCAGCAAATCCTGCTGGCCATCTGTTTTATCTGCGGTAATGTTTCCCTGCTACTCTCTCCATTGGTCCATCCTCTCCTTCCCCACCCCCAGGATAATGTCTTTAAATAAACCAATAAATTTACATACTCCAAACAAACAAAAAAGAATGCTGGAATGGGTAGCCATTCCCTCTTTAGGGGATCTTCCCAGCCCAAGGACCAAACCCCTGTCTCTTGCATCTCCTATATTACAAACAGATTCTTTACCATCTGAGCCACCATCTAGATCAGTAACCTTGAAATTTTGTTGTAACACGCACTTAGGAATTTTAGAGAGTGTGACCCAGTACTAACAAATACACTTGCACATTTACATATATAACAAGTAAAACTTTACCACAATACTTAGTCTTACTATGGGCAATATACTCTATTCTATTTTAAAATAACCAACAGTGCCGCTAAACAGACTATTTGACCAGTGATTTGAAAAACAATCATCTATGCTAACTGACCCATGTTGAAAACAAATTAATTGACATCTAGAACTTTTACTTTTCTGCCTTATATTTTTATCTGGTCATCCTAAATAAAATCTCTATGCTCCATTTTTAATGCTTATTCATAAATATTGGTTTGGAGTTTAAATCGACGTGCTCTTTTTCATGGGCTGATTTCTAATAAAATTTATGGTGTTTTTACCTGAAAGTTGTCAGTTTAGGACCTCCAGTCTTAGTACTTGGTCTAACATGTGACCAAGGGCTGCCCCTGACCTTGTGAAGAACACAATGACATAATAGGTCTGAATCATCTCTTCTTGAGAGAAATACTTGGAAAAATCCTAAAGATAACTTTGGGCTTCCCAAGTGGTGCTAGTGGTAAAGAACCCGCCTGTCAATTCAGGAGATGTAAGAGATGTGAGTTTGATCCCTGGGCTGGGAAGATCCCCTGGAGAAGGGCTTGGCAACCCATTCCAGTATTTTTACCTGGAGAAGCCCATGGACAGAGGAGCCTGGTGGGCTGCAGTCCATAGGATAGCAAAGAGTCAGACACCACTGAAGCAACTTAGCATGCAAAGATAACTTTATGCTTTAATTGTTCTGTTACTGAGCAAGGGCTTGTGTGCCTGCAGTGCAGAAAGCCAAGTCTAATAGCAGGTATTTGCAGCAAAGTCAGGGTTTATTTGCAGGGCACTCATGCTCAAAAGAACTGAACTCCCTTTTGGCTTTCAGGCAAGTATTTTTAATGACAGTTTTAGAGGAGAGAGCCATAGGAGGCATAATCAGCTCACGGATCTTCTTCTGATTGGTTGGTTGTGAGATAACAGGGTGATGCATTGAGACTCTCAGTTATCTACCTTCTGGTTGCAACCCATCAGGGGTCTAGTGCTTGTAGTCAGCATGTAATCACCACCCTCCACCTGGATGAGGATCTTCGTTTCTGCAGAATAACTCAAAGATATGCATCAGATTGTTGTCTATATCCTTTTAAGAGGAACTAGAGTCCAGTGACTGTTGTTCTAATCCTCAGCTGTTTGAGTCTGCTCTTTGGAACTCAGGAAGGCTCAGGAAACTAAGCCTTTTTTCCTACAAACAGGAAATAGAGAGCACAGAGGGATTTTTGTACCGGGGAAGGCCTTGTGGGGTCCTGTTTGGTTTCATCACCCACGTACCCCGACCCCAACCCTGCTTTTTCTTTGATGACCTTCAGTTCTTAGGAGAGCAGGGGCAGGACAAGATAGGGCACAGATCTTGGAAGAGAGATGAAGTATACCCTTGGCAGGGGAACTCAGTTTTAGGGAACTCAGTTCCTCTGTCCACCTGGTTTGACGGCTGAAATAAGATGAACTAAATAAAATGAAAGCTGCTGTAGCTGTTTCTGGCATCAGGCCAGCTTTGGGTAATTCCTGCTTCTGCCTGGTGACTTGTCTGTTTCTGCCCCAGCCTGGTGCTCTTCTCCACTTTCTTTTTAAAGTTGCCTTGTGGCAATAACAAAAATTTTTAATGCCAGTGAATGGGGAAACACAACATCAAGTAGCTGCTACAAGCAAAAAATGTTATTGAAATATCAGTTTATTTTGAAAAGTCCACAACACTGCTGAATTCTACTCTACATATAGTTTGGCATGAATTATTAGTTAAAAGGCTTAATTTTGATTTTCTTCTACTTTTCTTTTATTGATGTAATGCCCTTGTCCCTGACACTCTAGTGAAGTTGCCCAGTGAAGCAGATTCCTCCTGTTGGGCGAAGTAAAACAGCCGGGACTAGTGACTCAACTCAGATAGATTTCAATCCTGGCTCCATCGCTGACCAGCTCTGTGAACTGGGCAAAGGTCTTTCTTTCTCAGATCTCCAATCTCCTCATAACCAAAGGAATGAAATGGTTAGAATAAAATGGTTGTGAGAATTAAGGGGAGCAATAACCTTTACAACACTCAAGACTTGTGGTCTGGACAGATGCATCCAAACCTGGAGTCAGTGATCTCTCACACAAATAGGGAAGGGATGCTGAAATGACTGAACTTCCATGATGGACCAAACATGGTACATATTTTACATATTACAGGTTATATATCTTATTTTATTTTCATAACCCTCTTAGTTGATTATTATGCCTCTCCTCCCTCTTTTCATAGTTGAGTAAAATAAGCTTTAAAATAGTAAGTGAATAACTTTCTTAAGGTCATGGATTTGAATCATGACAGATTTGAACCAGGCTGTCTAACTGCAAGACTTCTGTACTTTCTCCTGCCTTACTGTTGCCACAAACTAGCACACTCCCCTATCCTCAGTGCTGTGAGAAACGCATAATGCTAAATGCCTTTTCTTTTCTTGTCATGAAACTGTTGGAATGAAAGGTGTAAAATGCTATCTGGTTGGATTATATGTTTTTTAAATGAATCAGGTTGTTAGACGTTCCATACATAAGTAGTCACTTATTTTGATAGGCTATAATCCATAGATTCTATAGGCATATATGGTTATGAAATGATTTCCAGTGTCTTTTTAATATTAACTGTAAGAAAAATTTAATATTAACCTGTAAGAAAAACTGGCGAATGGGATGGAATTGACAGGCTCGTTATTGGCAATAAAATGTGGATTTCAAACNAGATTCTATAGGCATATATGGTTATAAAATGATTTCCAGTGTCTTTTTAATATTAACTGTAAGAAAAATTTAATATTAACCTGTAAGAAAAACTGGCGAATGGGATGGAATTGACAGGCTCGTTATTGGCAATAAAATGTGGATTTCAAACACACACTTAATTTTCCTGGGTAATAATTATTGGGTCAAATAATTCCTAAGAATAGATATACTCAATTATTCAGATTTAATAATTGTTACTCATCAAAATTCCAACTGTGTTTTTGGCATTTGCATCTCTCCAAGGTGACTGTGTGTCAATTCATCCTGTATGAGGCAAGTCATCCCCTTGTTTTCTATCACAATGGTCTCTCACTGACGGAGTCTTTCAGCTGCCTGCATAGTCAGGAAAGATGATGTGGAGAGAAGAAAATTGTACCTGTGTCCCCAGCTGGCTTAGCACATCCACTGTGACTTTTTTAAAGGTCTCCATGAAAGTAAAGTCTTTGGTTCTTGGGATGTCAGTCACACTGCTCTGTATTGTTCTTCTGAGAACAGTAAATAATTCAAAGACAGATTGTAAGGAAGAGGCTTATTCTGGCCTCAGTGACACACGTTTTCTCTTGCCACAGCAGTGTCATGGAGGCTAGAGCAAGAGCATGGCCTGTTCTCACGTGTATGTCACTGCAGATGCTGCTCTGACACTCCACCTTTTTCTTCCTCTCTACCCTGTCTACCAGAAAAAAAAAAAAAGAAATCGGGCTTCCCTAGTGGCTCAGTGATGAGGAGTCTGCCTGCCAATTCAGGAGACACAGTTTCGATCCCTGGTCCGCAAAGATCCCACATACCATGCAGCAACTAAGCCCGTGGGCCGCAGCTACCGAGCCTGGGAACCACAACTACCAAGCCCACGTGCTGCAACTACTGAAGCCCTAGCACCCTAGCGCCTGTGCTCCGCAAAAAAAAGCCACTGCCACAAGCAATCGGTGAGCCGCAGCTGGAGAAAAGCCTGCTCAACAACGAAGACCTGGCACAGCCCAACATAACTGAACAAAATAATTTTTTAAAAAGAAATCATATTTGAAAGAAGCAAAAACTATTCACATTTCTCCAACTATCCCCCCCCCCTTAAGCTTTTTTAGATTTCTCTTATGTTCTGTGTAATTGACGATGTGCTCATTTGTAGGATAGGATCATATAATGTTAGTGTGAGGACCATTTATTAGTCAACATTGAAAATCTGTGTTATAGAAGAACAGGTAATGAAGAAAACCCACTTCCTCTTGGCGCACACTCATAAGGATGACCTTTTGTGGCTCTAAAGGCAGTGGAGATAAAAATTTTTGTAAAATAAAAATATATTCATTAAAAAAGCTATAAGAAAACATCAACATAAAATGTAGTCTATCAAAATTATCCATCCCCCCAGATTTAATATCTTAAAAACAATCATTAAATATCTCTCATTAGTCTATGGATGGGTTACCTGATACCCAGGTGTCTGCTGCTACTCAAAATACTTTAGTAGTAATCATAATGCATTGAACATCTACTGAATGCAAGAAAGTACAAAAAGTCTTTCACATACATTTTCTCTTTATATTCATAAACACCCCTATGAAACGCTTTCCAACTATCAATTCATGGATAAGCAAATGAAGACTCAGGGAATTCAAATAACTTAGCTGGTTAATATTGAAGGCAAAAGGAGAGGGGGTGGCAGAGAATGAGATGGTTGGATGGCATCACCAACTCAATGGACTTGAGTTTGAGCAAGTTCCGGGAGATGGTGAAGGACAGGGGAGCCTGGTGTGCTGCAGTCCATGGAGCTGCAAAGAGTGGAACATGACTTAGCAACTGAACAACAATAGCCTGGTTATAATGAAGCAAGACCATCTCTTAATGTTCTGGGAAAAGTGCCTGAATATTGAAATCAGATGCAATGAAGATAATAAAGATAAAACAGATGGAGATAATTTGTCACGTTAGGATACTCAGTATTTGAAAAGCCAAACAGAAATTTTAGTCAATCAAAAATATNTGGGAAAAGTGCCTGAATATTGAAATCAGATGCAATGAAGATAATAAAGATAAAACAGATGGAGATAATTTGTCACGTTAGGATACTCAGTATTTGAAAAGCCAAACAGAAATTTTAGTCAATCAAAAATATAGCAATGATAAAAATTAGATTATTTTTATAGCACATGCTATTGTCTGCACTATATTTTGTTCATTAGTGGATATATTGTGGTTTGGAGCATGGNCCCATCTTTGCATGAAATGTTCCCTCTCACTCTAGTAATCAATATTTCTGGAATTACATTACCACCTCAGCAGAATGTCCTAAGACACTGGAAGTTATCTGCTAACTCTACTCACAATAGTTCCTCTCTTTAAGGGAGTTCCCAGTAGTTCAACAAAGACCTGCAGAAGTCTCTCAGGGTCTCTTGGATTCTACCCTGTCTAAACCGCTTTTGATAAAATCCATGTTTCTCAGACTGTCTGCATCAGGTTTAGGTTGGCACTCCTGTAAAGTCCAGAGAATTCCTAGTGACTTCAAGAATCCGCATCCCAATCTGTTTCCTTTTAGGACATTCTACTATCACCCCCACCCCCCACCCCCGCCAAAGACTCTCTCCAAACTCATGCAGGTGTGATCACTCTTGCAGTGGCATTCACTCTTAGGTTCTAGCTTCTAGAAGTCAGACAGAGCTTGACTTCAATATTACTTGAGAGGTGTGACTCTCAGGAAAATATTTAACCTGTGTCACCAGAGATTTCCTATTGGGAAAATGGAAAATTGTCTGTTTCTTATAAAGTTGTCCCTCTCTTATAAAATTGTTGTTATTGTTGTTTAGTCACTAAGTCATGTCCCCTTTGTGACGCCATGGACTCTAGCCTACCAGGCTTCTCGGCCCATGGAATTTCCCAAGCAAGAATACTGGAGTGGGTTGTCATTTCCTTCTCCAGAAGATCTTCCTGACCCAGGGATCGAACCTGCATCTCTTGCATTGGCAGGCAGATTCTTTACCACTGAGCCACCAGGGAAGCTGTAGGTTAAATTATACATGTATAAGGTGCCTAGTCGAGCATCTGGCACACAGCAACTATTTAAATACTATTTTCTAGTGTCCTCCCTTGCTCAGGGTGCCTGAAGACTATTCCCCTGGCCCATCATTAAGTCTGTTTCAACCAGTTTATGAGGAATCTCACTTCATCCACATTTCCAATGCAATATCCCTAACTATCTGCTTTACATTAGCTCCCTTCAAGGTCCCTAGCTGAATTCTATCTTCTCCTATTTTAAAGTCACTTTCCAAGTTTAACCCATTTATACATTTCTGTTCAACCCTCAAGGGATATTTCTTGAGATTAGTTCATTTCCCCCTCCTATTCATTTATTTTAGTGAGGTGCTGACATGAACTTGAAATAGAAAATTGTCAGTCTGCCAAAGAGTTTGAGTTTCTCATCACTATGTTTGGGTTGTCCTTGTGCACACACCTTTGGTGTGGTCCATTTCTTCTCTCCCTTCAGGGTTCAGCTTGGGAATCCTCTCTAGAAAGTCTTCCCTCAGCCCCGCGCTCCGCCCCACCCCTACTAGAGCCTCTTCCTCCCCTGAGGTCCCCTCCCATCTGGGGACTTGGCCCCTCCCACATGAGATCAGCTCATTTTTAAATCAGGGAAAGTTGATGTCACCTTCCAGCGAAAGAGTGACCCCATGACTTAGGTCATCAACTCTGCCCACATCCCCACATTCTCTCGGGCTTCTCCCTTCAGTACCCACATCAACATGTCCATCTCCTAGCCTCCTGAATAGATGTAAGATCTTGTGGTATTAAAATGCTTTCAACTTACTGAAATTACAACAGGCGTTATGGGGATGGGGGTGGGGGTGGGGAAAGAGCGCTGTTAATTCCTTTTCTCACTTGTCCTCATGCTTACCACTCAAAATACACATGTTCTGGGCATATGTTGGCACAAATACACAGACATACTGACTTTGAAAGAGGCATATTTTTTGCACTCCTTGACATCTGCTTGTGTTGGTTAAACACATAGCTCTTCTGTTCGTGTTTCAACATGGTCGAAAAACACACTCGAATGTGTCAAGCCTGTATGTGTCCTCTTTAATAACTGATATAAATTATTGCCAACACAATCTAGCATCACCTCGGCCACTTAGGGACAGCACTGAAGTGCATGGGGAGTGGCTGGCTGGATGAGCCCATCATTTGTGGGATCGGTGGGTGGCAGATAGATGATGTCATCCTTTCTCATACTCCTCCCCTGCTATCTCTCTTTTGCTCCTTTCTTTGTTCCTTAAGAGAAATCAGATCAGTTTTCCTGTCAAGACTGAAGTACGTTAAGAAAAATCAGGATTGAGTTCTCATTGTGGATAAATTGAGCCATTGGCTTCCCTGGTGGCTCAGCACGTAAAGAGTCTGCCTGCAATGCAGGGAATAGAGTTCAATCCCTGGGTCAGGAAGATCCCCTGGAGAAGGAAATGGTAACCCATTCCAGCATTCTTGCCTGGGAAATCGCATGGAAGGAGGAGCCCGGTGAGCTACAGTCCATGGGGGTCACAAGAATCAAACACAATTTAGTGACTAAAGCACCACCAAAAGTTAAGTGACTTTCTTTCACTCTGTTCTGCCACTTTGCCATCCATCTATAGGAAAACACTGTCCTCTGATTGTATACATTTGAGGACAGTACATACTATCATGGTGACTTTCTGGGTTCTTGTAGACTTAAATGTTAAATATTCTGATTTGGAAGAATCTATATTTACAGCTGTAGTATGGCATCACCCCTAGCTTTTATACACAGAGAACGGCACAAGTTTTTTCCACTCTCTTCATTTGCATGTTCAAATTCTATTCACAACTATCATTTATTTACATATGTATATGCAAACGGTTGTGTTTCACAGCATTGCATTTTATGAGACAGGCTACCTTCATCCATATTTTATTGCAAAGAGATGATCGTTTTTCCTAGGTATTTTAAAATATGAGCAATGATTGCTTACACAACAGGAAAAAAAATTTAAACAACCCGAAACACACAGAAACAACCCATCAAATTCAGATGACTAGAAGTATGGCTGGAAGGTTACAGCTCCTGTCCAAACTAAATCCTTTAGCAATGACTGCATTGCCTTTAATTCTGTAAATGACAGCCTCCCAGTAGGCTGCATTATTCTGATCACACTTACATCCGTGCTATAATTGGCTGCCCATGAAACTCTCATCGCAGACAGCCTTGTTAGCTCATGGGGAAGAATGGTACAGGCAACACATCAAAAGGGTGAATATGGAAAAGGAATGAAAGAGCCTAGCAGCCTGCTGAATCCTGGTAATTGAAGAGAGGAGAATTTGTGTGTGTGTGTGTGTGTGTGTG
>SJYW01041619.1:74522-85145 GCA_006410735.1 Raphicerus campestris | reverse complement strand
AGTCCTGTGGCCACTGCTGAGTTTTCCAAATTTGCTGGCATATGAGTACAGCAGTTTCATAGCATCATCTTTCAGGATTTGAAACAGCTCTACTGGAATTCCATCACCTCCACTAGCTTTGTTCGTAGCGATACTTTCCAAGGCCCACTTGACTACACATTCCAGGATATCTGGCTCTAGATGAGTGATCACACCATCATGATTATCTGGGTCATGAAGATCTTTTTGTACAGTTCTTTTGTGTATTCTTGCCACCTCTTCTTAATATCTTCTGCTTCTGTTATGTCCAGACTATTTCTGTCCTTTATCGAGCCCATCTTTGCATGAAATGTTCCCTCTCACTCTAGTAATCAATATTTCTGGAATTACATTACCACCTCAGCAGAATGTCCTAAGACACTGGAAGTTATCTGCTAACTCTACTCACAATAGTTCCTCTCTTTAAGGGAGTTCCCAGTAGTTCAACAAAGACCTGCAGAAGTCTCTCAGGGTCTCTTGGATTCTACCCTGTCTAAACCGCTTTTGATAAAATCCATGTTTCTCAGACTGTCTGCATCAGGTTTAGGTTGGCACTCCTGTAAAGTCCAGAGAATTCCTAGTGACTTCAAGAATCCGCATCCCAATCTGTTTCCTTTTAGGACATTCTACTATCACCCCCACCCCCCACCCCCGCCAAAGACTCTCTCCAAACTCATGCAGGTGTGATCACTCTTGCAGTGGCATTCACTCTTAGGTTCTAGCTTCTAGAAGTCAGACAGAGCTTGACTTCAATATTACTTGAGAGGTGTGACTCTCAGGAAAATATTTAACCTGTGTCACCAGAGATTTCCTATTGGGAAAATGGAAAATTGTCTGTTTCTTATAAAGTTGTCCCTCTCTTATAAAATTGTTGTTATTGTTGTTTAGTCACTAAGTCATGTCCCCTTTGTGACGCCATGGACTCTAGCCTACCAGGCTTCTCGGCCCATGGAATTTCCCAAGCAAGAATACTGGAGTGGGTTGTCATTTCCTTCTCCAGAAGATCTTCCTGACCCAGGGATCGAACCTGCATCTCTTGCATTGGCAGGCGGATTCTTTACCACTGAGCCACCAGGGAAGCTGTAGGTTAAATTATACATGTATAAGGTGCCTAGTCCAGCATCTGGCACACAGCAACTATTTAAATACTATTTTCTAGTGTCCTCCCTTGCTCAGGGTGCCTGAAGACTATTCCCCTGGCCCATCATTAAGTCTGTTTCAACCAGTTTATGAGGAATCTCACTTCATCCACATTTCCAATGCAATATCCCAAACTATCTGCTTTACATTAGCTCCCTTCAAGGTCCCTAGCTGAATTCTATCTTCTCCTATTTTAAAGTCACTTTCCAAGTTTAACCCATTTATACATTTCTGTTCAACCCTCAAGGGATATTTCTTGAGATTAGTTCATTTCCCCCTCCTATTCATTTATTTTAGTGAGGTGCTGACATGAACTTGAAATAGAAAATTGTCAGTCTGCCAAAGAGTTTGAGTTTCTCATCACTATGTTTGGGTTGTCCTTGTGCACACACCTTTGGTGTGGTCCATTTCTTCTATCCCTTCAGGGTTCAGCTTGGGAATCCTCTCTAGAAAGTCTTCTCTCAGCCCCATGCTCCGCCCCACCCCTACTAGAGCCTCTTCCTCCCCTGAGGTCCCCTCCCATCTGGGGACTTGGCCCCTCCCACATGAGATCAGCTCATTTTTAAATCAGGGAAAGTTGATGTCACCTTCCAGCGAAAGAGTGACCCCATGACTTAGGTCATCAACTCTGCCCACATCCCCACGTTCTCTCGGGCTTCTCCCTTCAGTACCCACATCAACATGTCCATCTCCTAGCCTCCTGAATAGATGTAAGATCTTGTGGTATTAAAATGCTTTCAACTTACTGAAATTACAACAGGCGTTATGGGGATGGGGGTGGGGGTGGGGAAAGAGCGCTGTTAATTCCTTTTCTCACTTGTCCTCATGCTTACCACTCAAAATACACATGTTCTGGGCATATGTTGGCACAAATACACAGACATACTGACTTTGAAAGAGGCATATTTTTTGCACTCCTTGACATCTGCTTGTGTTGGTTAAACACATAGCTCTTCTGTTCGTGTTTCAACATGGTCGAAAAACACACTTGAATGTGTCAAGCCTGTATGTGTCCTCTTTAATAACTGATATAAATTATTGCCAACACAATCTAGCATCACCTCGGCCACTTAGGGACAGCACTGAAGTGCATGGGGAGTGGCTGGTTGGATGAGCCCATCATTTGTGGGATCGGTGGGTGGCAGATAGATGATGTCATCCTTTCTCATACTCCTCCCCTGCTATCTCTCTTTTGCTCCTTTCTTTGTTCCTTAAGAGAAATCAGATCAGTTTTCCTGTCAAGACTGAAGTACGTTAAGAAAAATCAGGATTGAGTTCTCATTGTGGATAAATTGAGCCATTGGCTTCCCTGGTGGCTCAGCACGTAAAGAGTTTGCCTGCAATGCAGGGAATAGAGTTCAATCCCTGGGTCAGGAAGATCCCCTGGAGAAGGAAATGGTAACCCATTCCAGCATTCTTGCCTGGGAAATCGCATGGAAGGAGGAGCCCGGTGAGCTACAGTCCATGGGGGTCACAAGAATCAAACACAATTTAGTGACTAAAGCACCACCAAAAGTTAAGTGACTTTCTTTCACTCTGTTCTGCCACTTTGCCATCCATCTATAGGAAAACACTGTCCTCTGATTGTATACATTTGAGGACAGTACATACTACCATGGTGACTTTCTGGGTTCTTGTAGACTTAAATGTTAAATATTCTGATTTGGAAGAATCTATATTTACAGCTGTAGTATGGCATCACCCCTAGCTTTTATACACAGAGAACGGCACAAGTTTTTTCCACTCTCTTCATTTACATGTTCAAATTCTATTCACAACTATCATTTATTTACATATGTATATGCAAACGGTTGTGTTTCACAGCATTGCATTTTATGAGACAGGCTACCTTCATCCATATTTTATTGCAAAGAGATGATCGTTTTTCCTAGGTATTTTAAAATATGAGCAATGATTGCTTACACAACAGGAAAAAAAATTTAAACAACCCGAAACACACAGAAACAACCCATCAAATTCAGATGACTAGAAGTATGGCTGGAAGGTTACAGCTCCTGTCCAAACTAAATCCTTTAGCAATGACTGCATTGCCTTTAATTCTGTAAATGACAGCCTCCCAGTAGGCTGCATTATTCTGATCACACTTACATCCGTGCTATAATTGGCTGCCCATGAAACTCTCATCGCAGACAGCCTTGTTAGCTCATGGGGAAGAATGGTACAGGCAACACATCAAAAGGGTGAATATGGAAAAGGAATGAAAGAGCCTAGCAGCCTGCTGAATCCTGGTAATTGAAGAGAGGAGAATTTGTGTGTGTGTGTGTGTGTGTGTGTGCACGCGCGCACGCACGCACACATCCATACAGTAGTCCCTCTGCTGAGGACCGCCAAATGAGGGAACAATAATAATCTGTGGAGGAACAAAGATGCTGTGAGACAAAAGCACACTGGTGAAGAGCATGCAATTCACAGAATAACTTCCCAGTCTTAGAGGACACCTGCTAGTGCTGCTTCCAAACACCTGTGCAATTATCTCCCGATCTTAGTTATCAATGGCTTTGATCATGACAGTCCAGAGGGTCTGAGGCTTTGGCTTTTAGCCCTTCCTTTACATTGAGAACTGTGATGGAGAACAAGAGCATTTGCAGTTGGAATTCTGATTTCCAAGTGGATTTGAAAGCATAGGAAGATGTGAAGGGAATTGCTCTTAGAACTGGGATTTGATCCCTGAATTGAATCTTGGCTGTGTAATGTTGGAGGGAACTCTCAACCTTTCATACAACAACGTGAATCAGCTGCACGTTATTGTAAAGCAATTATACTCCAATTTTAAAAAAAAAGTTTTTTTAAATGGTCAATAAACATAAAAGGATAAACAAGCAGAAAATAAAAGTAAAAACAATTTAAAAAAAACTATCAACCTTACAACAAGCAGTTGGCTTGACTATTACATGGGGATTATAATATCTACTTTGTAGGGTTCTCTGAGGACTAAATAACTTGATGTGGCAAAGCACCATGTGTGGCTATGTTTCTTAGCAGACAGTTGTAGATATTGCTATTTCTATTTGTTGAGAGAAAATATAGGCACTAAAATAGTAGCGATTTCTTACAGATAACTGTAGCATGACTGAATAATTGATGGTATTCTTCCTGTCCAAACTGTAGTATGTGTGGTAAATAATTGATGGAATCCAAACTGTGGAAAATTCTTAAAGAGATGGGAATACCAGAACATCTTACCTGCCTCCTGAAAATCTGTATGCAGTTCAAGAAGCAACAGTTATAAATGGACATGGAAAAACAGACTGGTTCCAAATCGGGAAAGGAGTATGTCAAGGGTATACGTTGTTGCCCTGCTTATTTAACTTATATGCAGAGTACATTATGAGAAATGTGGGCTGGATGAAGCACAAGCTGGAATCAAGATTGCCAGGAGAAATATCGATAACCTCAGATATGCAGATGACACCACCCTTATGGCAGAAAGTGAAGAGGAACTAAAAAGCCTCTTGATGAAAGTGAAAGAGGAGAGTGAAAAAGTTGGCTTAAAACTCAGCATTGAAAAAACGAAGATCATGGCATCCAGTCCCATCACTTCATGGGAAATAGATGGGGAAACAGTGGAAACAGTGAGAAACTTTATTTTTTGAGGCTCCAGAATCACTGCAGATGGTGACTGCAGCCATGAAATTAAAGACACTTGCTCCTTGGAAGAAAAGCTCTGACCAACCTAGACAGCATAATAAAAAGCAGAGACATTACTTTTCTGACAAAGGTCCGTTTAGTCAAAGCTATTGTTTTTCCAGTGGTCATGTATGGATGTGAGAGTTGGACTGTGAAGAAGGCTGAACACCAAAGAATTGATGCTTTTGAACTGTGATGTTGGAGCAGACTCTTGAGAGTCCCTTGGACTGCACAGAGATCCAACCACATCAGTCCTGAATATTCATTGGAAGGACAGATGCTGAAGCTGAAGCTCCAACACTTTGGCCACCTGATGCGAAGAACTGACTCATTGGAAAAGACCCTGATGCTGGGAAAAATTGAAGGTGGGAGAAGGGGACAACAGAGGATGAGATGGTTGGATGACATCACTGGTTCCATGGATGTGATCACTGATTCCATGGACGTGAGTTTGAGTAAGCTCCGAGAGTTGGTGATGGACAGGGAAGCCTGGTGTGCTGCAGTCCATAGGGTCACAAAGAGTCGGACGTGACTGAGCGACTAAACTGTACTGAGCTGAACTGAACTTCCTTTCCTCTTTACAAGGAAAAGAGGAAGAAACATCTTCTCCACGTGGTGCAGGAGCACAGAGCCTCAGGAAGGAATACAATCCACATAAGTTCACTCCATCAGCATGTAATGTATCTCTTGCTCACAGTTACCCTGCTTGTGGGATTCTCTTCCTGATCCCAAAACTAATCCCCGAAGTATGCACTCACATGAAACTCTTACCCATAGAGTTTTATAAAATGTGATATCCTCCCTTTACAAAGAGCAGAAATGATTGCCATTGTCCTATAATCAGAACAATAGTTTTCAGTTTCCTCTTTGATGTGGAAGCTCTGTGCTACCCACATTATCTCCTTGGGGACCAACACACTTCTTCCCTCAGCCTCTGGAGTGTCTGTTGCCAGTGGCTCACAGCTGAATCTTTCCCTGGGACTTTCTCTCAGCTAACAGGAGCCAATTCACCCAAGGTTGCATCCCTTTCTTGTGGCTGCTTTTATCCAGTGACTGAGAGGTGAAGGGTATGAGAGTGAGCCCTCTTGTCTCAATATGGGACTGCCCTGAAGGGTCCTCCCAGGTCCAGAACTTCCTGTGAAATCAGAGGACCTCTCTACTGGAACTGCATGACAGGCAACTTTCCCTTCTGCCTTCTTCCTTTCTTGAATCGCTGATAGGAGTTGTTCTAAAAGCTCTCAAGTGTCAGCTAGGGTCAAAGAAGCAGATGCCAAATGAGAATTAGACCTGCAGGCATCTATCGGGGGATATGCTTGTGAAACAGAAAGAGCCGAGAATGCAAGAAGATGCAGGAGAGCCTTTGGACTGGGCTTTGGGCCTGACACCGATGGAGGGACACAGGAAAAGAAGTAAGGTTAAGAAAAGCCTCAATCTGTAGTGTAATCCTGAAAAATTCTTAGTGGAACTGATGAGGCTTCTAGAGCATTGTCTGCTCCTTAGAGTTGGGCAGAAATAGACAGTCCAGCTCTGTTTCCTCTGCTGCGCTAAGTCATGGCCCGGAGGAGCCCAGGGAGACCATGGTTGTACTGTGAATGCTGCATAGATGCGCACAAATGAAGCCGTGACATCTAGAAGTTCTCATCCAACCTCTTTCCTTGGAGCTGGTTGTTTTATAGGTCGATTCAAGTGACATCACCATGGTCACCAAATCTCCTTGATTATCTTCACCCCAGAGGGCGAACCTCTTGGTCACATGGTCACCTTGCAGGGAACCTGATCTGAGAGAGCTGGTGTCAGGAGTGTTCTGTGGAATTCTAAAATGGAACTTTGAAGCTGGATGACGTATGGGCTGGCTGGTGATGAAGACCCTGTCACGGGGGGTAGGTGAAGTGCTCAGAGTCCCTGGGATGAGGCAGCTCTGCAATTGTTAACATTTTGCTGATGGTGCACTGGGATGCGGCATGGATGGAAGACATGTAATGGCAGGTGCCCTGTCTCAGGCCTACCAAGGGATGGAGCAATCATATTTCAAAGACAGATATCAGAAGGGTGTTACTGAGCAAAATTTTTGCCCTGGAGAGAAACAATGAAAGGTTGAGAGTGATTAATCACCACTTGAAGGCAAAATGTGAAACTCAGAGGGTCTCTTTGGCAGCACAGAAAGAGACTCTTATCTCCTGTAGACAGAGGGCAGAGCAGGCTAAAGATCAGTCCCAAGACTTAATTATAAGGATAACAAAGCTCCAGCAAAGGTCACATTTTCAACTCTGGAGAAGCTGCTTCCTCAAAGCCAGGGCCCTTGATGAGGAAGAGTAAGCCCTGACATGTCTAAATCAATACCTTCGAAAATATGAAAATCTCAGATACTTACAAAATCACGGGGCTGCAGGAGTGGACTGTTTCTCCCTATTGAGCGTCAACCCTCCCCCTGTCTTGAAGAAATGAAGGCACTTGTCCTTGCAGGACAGCATTCAGTCATGTTAGCATCCAGCCCTTCTGTTTTCCTGGCCACTAGGCTAGACGTTAGAGCCAGGTTTTTATATAATGTGCTGAGAAGTGCTGGGCTCAGTAAGGGAGGAAAGGACTATACTCTGAAAGGGTTGCTGATATACTTCCGCCACAGACTCTCACACCATATTCTCTTACAGCCAGTCATCAGAGAAATGAAAATACAGGGGATCCTGAAACCACAGTTTCAGCTGAGCTAATGGGACAAAGTGCAAGTCTGCCGCAAATAAGAGTAACGTGGGGTCCTTTCCTCAAGTCTGGAAGGATGAAGGGAAAAAAACAAAAACAAATAAATGTCTCAAAAGGTGAAAGACAGATTTTCTTTTCTAGAGTAGGTGGGGTATGGAGGGAGTGGCCGAGTTCCCTGGAGAGAATGGAGATTTCATGGAGGAGAGAACTCCAGGCTCATCACAGGCAGAGGGAAAAAAAGCAAGAGATAGGAAACCACGGACTGAACAATCACAGCGCTTTCAAAAATCAGAAACATCCTTATCCTGGGGATAAAGATGAGGAGATACACAACTGGAGAAAAAAAACAAAGGACACCATTGTGGAGGGTTTCATAGACCATGGTAAGATGCTAAGAAATTTGGACTTGATTCTGCTTTGTGGTTGTTGATTTGAATTTTATATTGAAATATTTTAAACTATTTTAATAACTAATCAAAGAAAACCCTTTCAAATATGTAAATTAAAAAAAAAAANTCCCTTTCTTGTGGCTGCTTTTATCCAGTGACTGAGAGGTGAAGGGTATGAGAGTGAGCCCTCTTGTCTCAATATGGGACTGCCCTGAAGGGTCCTCCCAGGTCCAGAACTTCCTGTGAAATCAGAGGACCTCTCTACTGGAACTGCATGACAGGCAACTTTCCCTTCTGCCTTCTTCCTTTCTTGAATCGCTGATAGGAGTTGTTCTAAAAGCTCTCAAGTGTCAGCTAGGGTCAAAGAAGCAGATGCCAAATGAGAATTAGACCTGCAGGCATCTATCGGGGGATATGCTTGTGAAACAGAAAGAGCCGAGAATGCAAGAAGATGCAGGAGAGCCTTTGGACTGGGCTTTGGGCCTGACACCGATGGAGGGACACAGGAAAAGAAGTAAGGTTAAGAAAAGCCTCAATCTGTAGTGTAATCCTGAAAAATTCTTAGTGGAGCTGATGAGGCTTCTAGAGCATTGTCTGCTCCTTAGAGTTGGGCAGAAATAGACAGTCCAGCTCTGTTTCCCCTGCTGCGCTAAGTCATGGCCCAGAGGAGCCCAGGGAGACCATGGTTATACTGTGAATGCTGCATAGATGCGCACAAATGAAGCCGTGACATCTAGAAGTTCTCATCCAACCTCTTTCCTTGGAGCTGGTTGTTTTATAGGTCGATTCAAGTGACATCACCATGGTCACCAAATCTCCTTGATTATCTTCACCCCAGAGGGCGAACCTCTTGGTCACATGGTCACCTTGCAGGGAACCTGATCTGAGAGAGCTGGTGTCAGGAGTGTTCTGTGGAATTCTAAAATGGAACTTTGAAGCTGGATGACGTATGGGCTGGCTGGTGATGAAGACCCTGTCACGGGGGGTAGGTGAAGTGCTCAGAGTCCCTGGGATGAGGCAGCTCTGCAATTGTTAACATTTTGCTGATGGTGCACTGGGATGGGGCATGGATGGAAGACATGTAATGGCAGGTGCCCTGTCTCAGGCCTACCAAGGGATGGAGCAATCATATTTCAAAGACAGATATCAGAAGGGTGTTACTGAGCAAAATTTTTGCCCTGGAGAGAAACAATGAAAGGTTGAGAGTGATTAATCACCACTTGAAGGCAAAATGTGAAACTCAGAGGGTCTCTTTGGCAGCACAGAAAGAGACTCTTATCTCCTGTAGACAGAGGGCAGAGCAGGCTAAAGATCAGTCCCAAGACTTAATTATAAGGATAACAAAGCTCCAGCAAAGGTCACATTTTCAACTCTGGAGAAGCTGCTTCCTCAAGGCCAGGGCCCTTGATGAGGAAGAGTAAGCCCTGACATGTCTAAATCAATACCTTCGAAAATATGAAAATCTCAGATACTTACAAAATCACGGGGCTGCAGGAGTGGACTGTTTCTCCCTATTGAGCGTCAACCCTCCCCCCGTCTTGAAGAAATGAAGGCACTTGTCCTTGCAGGACAGCATTCAGTCATGTTAGCATCCAGCCCTTCTGTTTTCCTGGCCACTAGGCTAGACGTTAGAGCCAGGTTTTTATATAATGTGCTGAGAAGTGCTGGGCTCAGTAAGGGAGGAAAGGACTATACTCTGAAAGGGTTGCTGATATACTTCCGCCACAGACTCTCACACCATATTCTCTTACAGCCAGTCATCAGAGAAATGAAAATACAGGGGATCCTGAAACCACAGTTTCAGCTGAGCTAATGGGACAAAGTGCAAGTCTGCCGCAAATAAGAGTAACGTGGGGTCCTTTCCTCAAGTCTGGAAGGATGAAGGGAAAAAAACAAAAACAAATAAATGTCTCAAAAGGTGAAAGACAGATTTTCTTTTCTAGAGTAGGTGGGGTATGGAGGGAGTGGCCGAGTTCCCTGGAGAGAATGGAGATTTCATGGAGGAGAGAACTCCAGGCTCATCACAGGCAGAGGGAAAAAAAGCAAGAGATAGGAAACCACGGACTGAACAATCACAGCGCTTTCAAAAATCAGAAACATCCTTATCCTGGGGATAAAGATGAGGAGATACACAACTGGAGAAAAAAAACAAAGGACACCATTGTGGAGGGTTTCATAGACCATGGTAAGATGCTAAGAAATTTGGACTTGATTCTGCTTTGTGGTTGTTGATTTGAATTTTATATTGAAATATTTTAAACTATTTTAATAACTAATCAAAGAAAACCCTTTCAAATATGTAAATTAAAAAAAAAAACACCCTATGTTTGAACACACTAGAGATGGCCAACACAATTAACTTGGGCTGCCAAGTTCACATTCATTTGCTCAGCTTTCAAAATAAAGCTTCTCCTGTCATTTCCATTTAATTGCAAAAATATCATGAGGTGGAAAAAATGACTATTAAAAACCTGTTCCTAATTTCAAGTATTTATCAGTGTGAATTAGAGTTTTTAAAATTTCTCTAAATTCTAAACCAAGTGCAAATATAAAATTGGACATCATGGTTGATGTAAAAGCAAAATTTTATTGACATAGCTGATTGGAAATTTTGGTAATCACCTTAATAATCTCAGTGTTCTCATTGATCAACTAGTTGGGATTCATAAAATAAATTATGGTAATATAATACCCATCAGTTTCAAATATTTAATGCTTTGAGGTATTATTT
>SJYW01041619.1:52063-64781 GCA_006410735.1 Raphicerus campestris | reverse complement strand
AGCCCCCCAGGCTCCTCTGTCTATGGGGTTCTCCAGGCAAGAATACTGGAGTGGGTTGCCATTTCCTCCTCCAGGGGATCTTCCTGATCCAGGGATCAAATCTGTGTCTTCTGTATTTGCAGGCAGATTCCTTACCACTAAGCCACTTGGGAAGCCCATTGGATATTATTGCTTACCTTAAATGAAGGCAGGTACAGAAGAGATGGGCTTCCCTGGTGGCTCAGAGGTTAAAGTGTCTGCCTGGAATGCAGGAGACCCGGGTTTGATCCCTGGGTCGGGAAGATCCTCTGGAGAAGGAAATGGCAACCCACTCCAGTACTCTTGCCTGGAGAATCCCAAGGAGGGAGGAGCCTGGTGGGGTATAGTCCATGGGGTCGCAAAGAGTTGGACACGACTGAGTAAATTCACTTCACTTCACAGAAGAGATAATATAAAGAGAGATCAGGTGACTTGGTCTAGATTAAATAGTTGTGAACCAGCTGGGTTCACAGATTCTTGAAGGTAAGGATCAGTATTTATGTACATTTTCAGCATCTGGGAGGAGCTAGGTCTTCTGGAGCAGATAAGATGCTGCTTGGGCTAAAGATTCAGATAAATAGGGTTATAATCTTGATCTGTAAGGAGATTCAAAGAGTCCATCCTAAAGGAAATCAGTCCTGGGTGTACATTGGAAGGACTGATGTTGAAGCTGAAACTCTAATATTTTGGCCACTTGATGCAAAAAGCTGACTCATTTGAAAAGACCCTGATGCTGGGAAAGATTGAAGGAGGAAAAGGGGATGACAGAGGATGAGATGGTTGGATGGCATCATCGACTCAATGGACATGAGTTCGGGTAAACTCTGGGAGTTGGTGATGGACAGGGAGGCCTGGTGTGCTGCAGTTCATGGGGTCGCAAAGAGACACGATTGAGCGACTGCACTGAATCTTGATCTGCTGTTTACTAACTTGGTGACCTTTGGCAAGTCACTTGTAACTCTAACCATTAGTTTTATTTTCTGAAATATGGGCAAAGCAATTTAGCATAAAGCAATTTAACTCATAGGTGTAAGAACTAGAAAAAATGTTTAAAAGTGTTTTGTAAAGAGAAAAGTATATTACAAGTATAGGACATTATTCTTACTTCAAATTATATGTCACACAATTCAAGACAGTAGCATTTATCACTGGTTACAAAGAGATGGGTGCATTTATAGCTTGCATGAAAATGAAACTAAGGCCCTGTTCATTTGGGTTAAAAGCAGTTACTTAAACAATTACAATAAATTTAGATTTTCACAGTGAGTAGGTCTTGGGAAGAATTTTAATTTTGTCATGCATTATAACTGATAATAAAGTACCTGTCAGTTTTTAAATTTATTTTCTTTTCATTAATTATTCTTTTAAATTTGGTGCCTATTTTACTCTGTTTCTTGTAATAGGCACACAGAATATGCAAGAACTGAATGTTATCATGACCAGATTTTCAGTAGTCTGATAAATAGCTTAATTTGGAATTTTCTTTATAAGCAAAGCATATATTATTACAGGAATAAATGTATGCATTTGGATAATCTGGGATTTCATATTTAAATATATCAATTTTTTATTCTGAGATGGTGGACAACAAAAATTTCCTACCAAGGGACTTCCCTGGCGCTCCAGTGGTTAAGACTCTGTGCTCCCAGTGCAGGGGCCATGGGTTCAAACCCTGGTCAGGGAACTAAGATCCCACATGCTGTGCAATGCAGCCAAAAATAAATAAATAGTAAATTTTAAAATATCTTACTTAATTCTAAATAGGTGTAGGGAAAATTGTGTTTGAGAGTAGATTGAGAAAACGTAAGGGTATAAAGTTCTGAGCTAGTGATGATGTCAGAGTTTCCAAAAGATTGTTTATTTCCGTCTCTGGAGTTTTGCGTGTGGAAGTGAGAGGATTAGCCTTTCCTGATGTTCATGCTGTGCTATGCTTAGTTGCTCAGCTGCCTCTGACTCTTTGTGACCCCATGGACTGCAACCCACCAGGCTCCTCTGTCCATGGGGATTCTCCAGGCATGAATACTGGACTGGGTTTCCATGTCCTTCTCCAGGGGATCTTCCTAACCCAGGGATCAAACTCAGGTCTCCCACACTGCAGTCGATTCTTTACCAGCTAAGCTACCAGGGAAGCCCCCTGATATTCATAGCTAATGCGATTTTATTTCAAGAATCAGATTTTTTTTAGCTGTGGGTAAGACAACACCAGCATGATAGGAATGCCAGAAACCTATCAGTGACTATTACCACAAGTCAGAAAGTCCTTCTTGCAAGATAAGTTTGGTGCCATGCCCATAAAATTATGTTGGAATTATTATGAAATATATACAGACTTTATGAGATACATTCTTTATTAATGCCACAGAGAAATTTATATTACACTTAATAGTTTTGGATAACAAGTCACATCCTTAGATCATGACAATACATTGATCATATTAAATAATTAACTTAGTTATAATTTTTGGAAATGAACTTCAAGAGATAGATGTGACCCAGATGATGGTCCTGGAGAGTTTATGATCCATGAAATCTTGTACCAACAATAATGAAGAAGTTGTCACTACAGCCCCCTATGAGATTCAAAATATTGCTAAATTTATAGAAAAGGATTTTCTTAGCTCGAGTACTGTTTACTCTCCTTTTAGGCTTACTCCCTACACAGCCTGTGGTTTGTTTTGCTTTGTTTCCTTTCTCTCCATGCTTTCTCTATCTCCCTTCTCCATAGTGGCCCTTTCCTCCTCCCAGCCATACCCCTCAACTCTTATCACTCTTCCTCCCACTGCTTTTCAGTTCAGTTCAGTTCAGTCGCTCCGTCGTGTCCGACTCTTTGCGACCCCATGAATCGCAGCACGCCAGGCCTCCCTGTCCATCACCAACTCCCGGAGTTCACTCAAACTCACATCCATCGAGTCAGTGATGCCATCCAGCCACCTCCTCCTCTGTCGTCCCCTTCTCCTGCCCCTCATCCCTCCCAGCATCAGAGTCTTTTCCAATGAGTCAACTCTTCACATGAGGTGGCCAAAGTATTGGAGTTTTAGCTTTAGCCTAGGCCAAAACAACTATATTCTGAGTCATATTAATGTGATGGTCAGCAAATATGGCAGAGCGTTCTGGATCTGCTATACTCTTATTTATTCGACTAATTAATTTCAACTCTTTGTTTGGGTAGATCTAGCTATAGAAGCCTATCAAAAACACTTTTCTTTTTGATCCTTCCTTCCTTCCCACTCTCCTGCCTCCCTTCCCTTCTAGTTGTCATTCTCAGGTCTTCATAAGGTCTCTTGTTTTGAGCTTTATTACTTCCTGGGGCTCTGAGCGAATATCAAAAATCCCCAAAGTGTTTTCAAGAAGAACACAGAGTTCTAATTGGTAACAGATTTTTCTTATAGTGACAGAGTGTTTTACCCCATGGGAATAAAAGGACTTACTTGTATCATATATATTTATCTCAAGGTGCCAGATGAGAGGTACAAGCCAAACAGAGAGAGGGTGATGATGCCCCAGACACTAAAGTGCTTCCAAAATCCTGAAGTCTCTTAACTTTTCCTTAATGGGTACAACTTGAGAAATGGCATGAAACATATGATACAACAAAGAGTCCAGAGTACAGAGGGAAAATAAAATTACTCAGGATCATTTCTTTCAAGTAGACTTAGTCGAATAAAACAAAATAAAATCTAACATTGTTTACTAATAATTAATATTTATCAAAAGATGCTTTTTCCTTAAAAAAAAAAAAAAACCATCTGAAATGATCTGTAGAAAAGAGNTCTTATTTGTTTATTTTTATTTTACTTTCTGACTATGCTATGTGGCCTGTGGGATCTTAGTTCCCCGACCAAGGATTGAACCTGGGCCCTTGACAGTGACAGCATGGATTCGTAACCACTGGACCACCAGGAAATTCCCTTCATTATTAACAAATGAGTCATTCTGATGCTCACCCAGGGCTGAGAATCCTAATGGCTGAGTCAAGCTGGTTGATCTCCCTTCTTCCTCCGCATCTACAGAAAACTGTGTGTCTTAGCCTGAGTTCTCTAGAAGGCAGATCCTGAGATGAGAAACCGATGCTAACACTTTTCTTGGAGGTACATGTCCAGGGAGGTGAAGGCAGGAGCAAAAGATAAGGAAGCAAGGTAAAATGGAACGTATTAGCCCTTTAGGTATTAGCACTTTATAACAAGCCAGAGCAGATTACTTAGTAAAATTATTAATTTTGTACACAGGTGTACTCTAGAGGGTTTATGAGAAGAAACTTCATTCCAGAATAACTCACAGGATTGAAAAAGAAGGGGACATTTTTGTTCAGCTCTCTCCTATCTCCCATTTCCAACTGGCCAAGTTTTACTGCATGAGGAGCTAACTGTCTTCTGGGCTGTGTCATCTGGGCCTTTCACCAGTTCTCCAGAAGCTGATCCTACACCCCATAGTGTGGTGTTCTATTAAAATCCAGTAGTGATGAAACCTATGGAATCTAAGAAGGTTGAAAAGAGTTGCGTCCTAATCTATATGGTCATAGCCTGTCCTTTCAGGGCTTAAGCAGTTGTCCTGACAATATGCAAAAGCTGGTTAATTGATAGCACATGCATTGAGATCCATGAGAGATTTCCAGGAAATCCAACCCAAAAGAAAATGGCAATTTCTTGGATATTTCAACATATACATTTGGTGTTGGGTATTATTGAGAGTTTGAGTTGGAACTTAACCAAGAATAATCTCAAGGTCTAAAGTGCCTGCCATAGTGCCTGCAAGCAAAAATTTCAGGGAAATGCTACATTCAAAATAGGGCTTTGGGGTTTATTTAACTTGTCTACATACAGCTTGAAAGCTGTGTTTGAAATTTGTGCACACATGTAAATTGACATATAGCCCCAGGTCATTGGTACAACTGGGTCACCACAAAATAGACTTGTAAACTCCATATCTCCTTCTTCTCTTTAACTTGAAGTGAAATAGTTGACCTTCTCTGTTTAAGAGAGGCCCATTTATTCTATCTGTGAATAATTTTAACCCCTGTGTGCTCAAGACAGGGTCCAACCTTAACAAAAATGAGTCGGGCCTTTCTCCAATGACCTGTGAAGACTCTATGCTTCTCTTTTTTCTCCCTGTTCCCCCATTAAAAAAAAAAAAACAAAAACGATGGGTTGGCAAGTGAGTGTCCTGACACTAATAAAATCTTCTGTCCTGGTAGCCCAGGATGATAGAAGTTTGAAACTCTGTGGCGTTAACTCAATATCCTTCCACAAATTAGGTGGGTACTCCATCTTATCTAACCCTGCAGCTCATTGCTGGACTCTCTCAAAAAATACAGAGAGAGAAAAGATAACTAAATCTTTGTGCTAATTGGAAATATAAGTCAAAGTAAGTATCAAACATTGCATTATAATGGCATGAAGGTTAGGTAGAATCATGTCAGAAGTAGCCCATGAATTGCAAAAGAATGAGTCGTAAAGAAGAGCCCTCTTTCTCACTGCTTTTGGAGATATGTTTATTTGCAGTTAACAATGGGCTAAGGTGTCTTTCTAAAATCTTATCCTGTGACTTCAGAATTTAATCTCACACTGGACTCATTTTTATATACACTTTTACAGCCTATATTCCACTGAGCTGTCAGAACAAATCTTTTAAAAGAATGAGGCAGATCTTGATGATCATGACATCTCAACACTCTAGTGACTTCCCATCACATTTGGAATAAATTGCAAAGTTGAAGGCTTACAAGGTCCCACTTGACCTGGACCTTAGCTATCTCACAGATTTGAACCTCCAGCTGCCTCCCACCCTCTGTGCGGCAGCCACCCTGACTCCAGGGTGAGGAATAAAGGACATAAATTAGTGGATTGGAAAGAAGTAGTTTTGGGATATAGTTTAGATTGTAGTGTAGACAGGTCTTGTTGGTAGATTAAATATGAGAGTTGAAGAGAAAGAGGAATACAGAATTATTTTAGATCATAATGGATACCATAAACGTTAGCTCTTAACTCTGAATATTATCAAATACTAACAATAACAGGATAAATGGTAACACATGAAAATGTGGCAGTGATAATCTTGCTTTAGCTTGCATGGTAGGTGCCCGTATTAGTTAGCGTCAGTTGCTCAGTCGCGCCCGACTCTTTGCGACCCCATGGACTGCAGTCCACCAGGCTCCTCTGTCCATGAGATTTTCCAGGCAAGGATACTGCAGTGGGTTGCCATTTCCTTCTCCAGAGGATCTTCCCAACCCAGGGATCGAACCCAGGTCTCTTGCACTGCAGGCAGATTCTTGACTGCGCTACAAGGGAAGCCACAGGTGTCCATATTAGGTCAGAATTTAGTGTTCTCATCCTTTCCTGTGAGTCAATAGTTCTCCAATGGAGAACGAGACTTCTCTTCGGAAGAACTGCCACTCTTCAATCACATGTTTCTAGCACTTTCAAGACTTCTTGAAGTGGATTCCAACGCCATAGCCAAAGGAGTCTCTTATTCATTTAAAATGGAGGGAATCTTCATTTTAACAAGATCCCACATCCTTACAGGTTCTAAGCCTAAAGGTCACAGCTTTAATAGGCTTCCTTGGAATTGTGTATCTGGTTGGGTCTATTAAAAGTTGAAGTTGAGTTACCTCCATTCCATCTTAACAGAGAAACTAAACATCTCTCAGATGCTGAAGATAACAAACATTTAACAGAGAGACCTCTAGGTGATGAACGAGACTGAGTTCCCTGTGGGAAATGGGTCCGTTTTCAGACCTTGCAGGAAGTGTGTACATCAGCACACATTAAGTCTTTTGATTCACTGGGAGAAGACTGTTCAGACCCAGACAGCTGGTATATTCATATGCTGCTGCTTCAGGAGGATAAACTAGTCTCCCAGAACCTGTGGGGCAGGCCACTCTCCATCTCCCTCTGGGATATGAATACTGTCTTACCCACTTTTATTTGTTTTTTTTGACAGGCTTTCTCAGGGATACAGTGAAATGCCAGGTCTGAAGAGGGGAAGATAAAAAACCAAGCATTCCTATAGTCTTCTTTCTGTCCCAAACTTCATTAAGCCTGAAAAGATTTCCAGGGTCACTTTTTTTTTAACACTTTCAAAACCAAAAAAAAAAAATTTTTTTTTGTTTTGTTTTAATCTCCAATTTTAAATAAAGCCAAATCTCTAGTTGCTTTAAAGCCCCTTTTCTGAGAATGGGCCTTGGCCATCCCCAGTTCAGTCCCCAGCTAGGGAATCTGTCACATTTACAAATTTAAATTCAATTTACTGCATTCACATGAAAGGGGACTGAATTTCTAAGCCCTGATGATGGGAATGACATTCAATACAAGATGGTGTAGCACGTTAAATAACTTTCCTTTTATTAGTGGTTCCATAATCACATTAACTTCAACCGAAAATTTAAACTAATTCTTTCCCTAGAGGCCCGAGCGGTAATAATTGTAGAAATCTGTGGAAAAGGATAAATACAATTCAATAATTATATTGATAAATAAAATGAAAGTCAACTAATTGTGTCATTCACTCAGAAGCTCGCCTCGGCTGTTGCCGGCTTTATGCTCTGCTGGCTGCTAAACTCTTCTGTCACACTTCAATAAATTTAATTGTGTAGAATAAATGAGCTAATTTTTGAAGTCACAGGCTCTGTTTGCAAGATAAGGGTGGTGATTTATTGACCTCTTCCAGCGCTGTAAGAGTGTCACCCTCCTTTGCGATTGACAACCAGGCATCAGCAGTCTCCTCCCTGAGAGTTCTTGCTTAGGCCCATCTGAGCTTGCCCTCTTCCGTCTCATCTTCTAATCACTGAGTGCCTATCTGAAGAGTCTGGCAGGCCCTGCTTTCTGCTGGTTGCAGAAGAAAATTCTGCGGTTTCTGTTGTAGCTCTTCACGGGGTGATGAATTCTTCCATTTCTGCAGCTGTCAGAATCCACCATCCAGTTTGTTCAACGGAAACCCCAGGTTGTGAACTTATACCTTCCAGTGTTCCCAAGCCAAATCCAGTGTCTCTGTTGGTGTGAACTTGATAATGGAGACAATAGCTTATATTCTTGGACTTAAGAGTCCAAGGCACACTGATGTCACACCAGATCACGACTCCTGATAAAATACAATTTTCGAAATGAGACCACTTCTTGAATTTTGGTTTGCTATATGACAACAGAGGTAAGGCACTTTGAAATTTCAAGAATTATTAAGAAGCGAAACAGATTCTGTAACATAGAGAATATGTCTTAAACCACATGCCTTAGTGTCTGAAGTAGCTTTTTCATCTATTTTCCCCTGCATTATGTCCAGTTTATTTTAACAACTGATTAAACCCCATATTCAATTCAGTTCAGTTTAGTCGCTCAGTCGTGTCCGACTCTTTCAGTTCAGTTCAATTCAGTTGCTCAGTCGTGTCCCACTCTTGGCGACCCCATGAATCGCAGCACACCAGGCCTCCCTGTCCATCACCAACTCCCGGAGTTCAACCAAACTCATGTCCATCAAGTCAGTGATGCCATCCAACCATCTCATCCTCGGTCATCCCCTTCTCCTCCNAGTTGCTCAGTCGTGTCCCACTCTTGGCAACCCCATGAATCGCAGCACACCAGGCCTCCCTGTCCATCACCAACTCCCGGAGTTCAACCAAACTCATGTCCATCGAGTCAGTGATGCCATCCAACCATCTCATCCTCGGTCATCCCCTTCTCCTCCGGCCCCCAATCCCTTCCAGCATCAGAGTCTTTTCCAATGAGTCAATTCTTCACACAAGGTGGCCAAAATATTAGAGTTTCAGCTTTATCATCATTCCTTCCAAAGAACACCCAGGACTGATCTCCTTTAGGATGGAGTGGTTGGATCTCCTTGTAGTCCAAGGGACTCTTAAGAGTCTTCAACACCACAGTTCAAAAGCATCAATTCTTCGGCACTCAACTTTCTTCACAGTCCAACTCTCACATCTATACATGACCAATGGAAAAACCATAGCCTTGACTAGACGGACCTTTGTTGGCCCCGGATTTTTGATATATACCAAAAAGCTTGTATTATCTATGCTTCCTCAGTGTCCAGCTTCTAGTGCAGTACCTGAGATTAGTAAGTGTTCACTAAAATAATTGTTGAATAACGTATTGATTAATGAATGAATCACACTGATATAAAGCTATCCAATTGAAAGGAATATATGTGGATATATTTCAGCCTGTTATGGGACAATTTGGGAAATGTGCAGTTTTAAACAAAAACCGTGGCACACTGATCTCTAAGTAGTGGCCAAATGAGAATTTATTAGAATTCCTTAATGGGGGAGTAGAAAAGTAACTTTTTTTTTCAATAGAGCAAGTTTTATCAATAATTTTAGACATCTAAATGGCGCACACAAAGAAAATATGGCTCACATCATAATACAGCCATTTATCTACTGGAGGGGGTCCCACAGACAGATGTCCCAGCCCCGGATGTCACCCACCAGCTCAGGGGGGGCTCGGTGTCGGCCTCTCCTGGAGTTAAGAATAGTGATGGGATTTATCAGCATTAAAATTTGGGGCTCCTGGGATGATGACTTCAATCATGTGATTAGGAAAGATCACAATTTATTGCTGGGCAAAAAAGCTAGTAAAATATGAACGTGAGTGTATAGGTGTGTACATTAACTTGCTGTCTTGAACATGAAGAAGGCAAATGGACTCCTTTTTAAACTTTCTTCCATCATTTTATTGTTCAACCTTGCTTCCTCCAAATCAGCTCCTTCAAGTCTGAGAACTCGGCTTGGGGAAGGGAAGAGCTGGCGGCCTAGCTCTTAATGCAGACAATGCGACAGCACTGTCCTGAGCTCAGCAGTACCTTTAGGAAAGAGAGGCCAGGCGTTTGCCTGCAGGAAGTCATAAAGCCAATGCAAATTGAGACGCATTCCCCACAGGCAGAACAGAACTTCCATACACAGGATGCTCTGGCTGTCACTGTTACCCTCTTTGTTGCCATAAAGATCATTTATTGATAATGGCACTTGAAGAAAGAGCGCTTGAGTAGGTATTAGATTCTAGTTATGTGGTGTATCTGCCAAGAACAGAAGGTTGTCCTCATAGTATTGACTCTGCCCGGGTTTGCCTCACATGAAAATATCTACCTTAAACCAGAAGTGAAAGAAAAACTAGGTCTTTTCAATGCTGCTTTCCTCATTCCTGCCAAAGTGTTTATTGAATCCCTAACTAAAACCATTTGTGCTCTTGAACTTTCCTCCTGGAAAAAAAAAATAGTGATTATTGTTTCTTTCTCAGAGGGACACAAAGAGGGATTACCACAGGAAATCCAGAGAGGCTTTAGAAGATGAGCTGGAGTTGAGATAGATGCCAGAAGCCCACTTAGCCAACGGCCTCCACGGGACCTGGCACGGAGATGGGTTGAAGACAGTAAATGCTACAGAACCCCCATGCGAAGAGGAGAATNAGAAGATGAGCTTGAGTTGAGATAGATGCCAGAAGCCCACTTAGCCAACGGCCTCCACGGGACCTGGCACGGAGATGGGTTGAAGACAGTAAATGCTACAGAACCCCCATGCGAAGAGGAGAATTTGGCATTTGTCCTTCTAAACCCTGCATCCCTCAGCCCCAAGTGCTTAAGAATTCTGTGAGCCATTGCCTGTGGCGGTGACACTGATTTGTATCTGGGTATGAACTTAAATGAAAACATGAATTGAACTCATTACATGAGGAAGGAAACACTGCCAAATTTAACAGGATGAAATTCCAGCAGGGTGTCAGGTTTTACGGCGCGGTAGTGAAATACCTCATAGAAAGGTTTCCAGTTCATAAAACACTTTCAAAACATGCTCAGCTCTTTTAAGTTGAGGGGACATTATCACTGCTATCTATAGCATTTCTCTGAAAATTGAACTCAAATATCCTTTGGGCTGGCTACACAGAGAGCAGAAGAAAGACATGAAAGAAACTTGAACTAGAGATTGCTTCCTTGAAAAGGTTTCCTTCAGGTGGAATTATGTGAGAACAAATGACATCAGAAACTAGCGTGTCAGTATACTTCTGCCAGCTCCATATGGTCCGACTCATTTTCACAGGTATTTAATTAATTCAACAAATATTTAGTGAGTTCTTCTCACCTGTGGGTACTGTTCTAGGCATTGGAGGTACAGTGGTCAGTTAGACAAATCTACCCTCACAGTACCTACATTACAGAAGGAGAAGAAAACAACACATGAGTGATCAGAAAATATATTGTAAAAGTCAGGGAGTGATCACTGTTACTAAGACAATGGGATCGAGGATGTGGGTGACATATTTGATAGTGTGCTTTGCAAAGGCCACTTCAGCATGGTGACATTTGAACAGAAGCTTAAATGAAGTGACCTGTTGAATCCAGAAAACTAATTTTATAGATTGTTTGAAAGGAGGTTGGTCAGCATTAGCTGGTTAAAGGGTTGGGAAGTTATTTTGGTTCAAAGATGCCCAGTGTAAATAACCACAAGACTGACCCTCTTCTCTCTGTTAGTGGGAATTTGGATACAGCCTTGCATGTTGTTTGGGAATTTTCTGGTACATCTGGTAGAGTAACCAGTAAGTGTTCTGCATCTTCTGTCTTGACCTTCTTTTACTTGCTGCTGCTGCTAAGTCACTTCAGTCGTGTCCGACTCTGTGCAACCCCATAGACGGCAGCCCACCAGGCTCCCCCATCCCTGGGATTCTCTAGGCAAAAACACTGGAGTGGGTTGCCATCTCCTTCTCCAATGAATGAATGTGAAAAGGGAACGTGAACTTGCTCAGTCTGTCCAACTCTTCGCAACCCCATGGACTGCAGCCTACCAGGCTCCTCCATCCATGGGATTTTCCAGGCAAGAGTGCTGGAGTGGGGTGCCATTGCCTTCTCCACTTTTACTTGCTAGCAAGAAGCAAAAGCTATAGGGAGTGGCATGAAGAAATGTAAAAGAATTTTATCTCTTTCAGCCTGGGCAGAAGTTGACAGAGAAAAGGAGCTAACAGGAAAAAAAAGATATGAGGGAAAAAAAAGGCAAACTCTAACTGAAATTTTCTTTTTGGTTTTCTGTCTTTGTATATAGCTTTCTTACTAGCCTTGTTAAAAAGTAAATATCTCTGCAAATTTAATTTAATTTTCCTTTGGCAAATACAAATAAGGCTTATTAAAATGTCTTTCCCTTCTGCAAGGTGCAAACTCCACATTAGCAGATTTGAAAGCTCTCACATAATTCAGATGGCAATGGAGGCTTTAACTAGGCCAACATCAACATACAAACCAGGAATCTTTCACGTATGGAACACTTGCTTAGAATGAAATTGGGTATGTTTGCCAAACCTGATTACAAATGGTTTATTTAGAAGTAAAGAATATGAAAAATACAAAATGATTTTCAAAGATAGTACCTTGATGATTATCAACTTTTACTCCTAAATTCTTGATTCATTTAAATAGCAAGATGATGCTACGTGTTTCAAAGTTTCTGTATCTTGGAAGGGTATATTGTCTAAACTAAAGTTCAGTCTCATTTCTACGAAGAAAACTAGGAGATAGTGCTTACATGTGAATGAATGTGTAGTAATGTGTTTTTAGTGATATACTACTGCTACTGCTGCTGCTAAGTCACGTCAGTCGTGTCCGACTCTGTGTGACCCCATAGATGGCACCCAACAGGCTCCTCTGTCCCTGGGATTCTCCAGGCAAGAACACTGGAGTGGGTTGACATTTCCTTCTCCAATGCATGAAAGTGAAAAGT
>SJYW01041619.1:22192-40832 GCA_006410735.1 Raphicerus campestris | reverse complement strand
TTTTTTTTTTTTTTTTTTTCATCTGTTTTTATTTTTAATGTGGCTCATAAAATTTTTTTTAATTGGAGGATAATTTCTCTACAGTGTTGTGTTGGTTTCTGCCATACAACATGAATCAACCATAATTATACATATATCCCCCCTATCTTGAGCCTCCCTCTTATATCTCCTGGTCCTCCCCCCCCTGCCCCGCCCCCAGGTCATCACAGAGCACAGGCTGAACTCTGTTTTATGCACACAGCACCAGGTTGGAAGGGGAAGTAGTAAGACTGACATTTAAAATAATTATAGGAGTGAATACCATGATAGAAGGATTATTTCTAGTCCCCAAATTTTGCAAGAGACAAGTTTAAAAAGCCAGGTTTGGTTTTGTTTTAATATGTCCAGTGACATGAATACTAGCTCTATCTCTGCACCCACATATTTTATGGATTTACTTGTTTTTGTTTTTACTTTCCCAAGGGAATTTCTTCAGCAGTAACTAAAGTCAATGAAGAAAGTAAAGGTCTTGCAAAAGTTTCCTAGCTGATTCTGCCAACTGAAATAGTTTTATTATGCTGTTCTTGTGGACAGAATGAGTCTCAAAACTGAAATCAATTCAATGTAAGTTTGTGTGCATTCATATAATCACACCACACACACACACACACATACACACACACCTTCATCAGCAAATTGTTTGAAAAATAAATGAAATTGGTTTCGAATTTGGAACATGAAACAGATTAGCATGCTCTGCACTACCAGAGTATATCCGAAAAGTAAGCAGGCAAGTCCAGCAAAACCTGGAGACCTCGAAAAGCCACCAATACACACAGAAGGCTGAAGCTGTTTTTTTTTTTTCTTCCCCTCACATTAAGTCCAATAGCAACTAATCCTGAGGTACTAAAAATATACGAGGTGTACAGTAACCCCCTTCTTTGGCTCTCTCTGTAATGTATACAAATCTGACTGATAAAAGGCTCAATTCACTCAGCAGAGAGCTGGCTTCTGTCTGATGGAATTTCACCGTGGAGTTTGCACAAGGAGAGCAGTTGGAGCCTTTATATCTCTCATCCTTCTCGGTGGGAGACACAGCCTTATGAATCTGAGTGATAGCAATGAGCAGTCTGGGACATGTTGGTCGCTGTGTCTGCAGGCATCTGACGAGAGGAGGATATGATTGCAGCAATGTGTTTGGGAAGTCTGGCTTTCTCCCTCAAAGCCCTCTTTATTCTACGGTTACCTGGCGTTGCATAAGAGCCAAGCAGGCAAATTAAATTCCTTCTATTCAGCCTTGCTGAGAGGTGAAAAAACTCCTCTCTCAGCTGGTGATGTTTGCCACTGGCTCTGTCCTTCCTGCATGGCAGGCTGTTGGACCTTCCAATAGCCAGACCGGTCAAGACTCATGTCTTTCATTTTTATTTATATGTTGGATCCTTTTTAATTCTTTCAGAATTGTCCAAATCCGTCTGAGGCCCTGTGTCTGTATAGACTAATTTCCATGGCTGCTCCTCCATGTACGACTTTGCCATTCTCTGCCTCCAAAAGGACTTGGATCTAGGATGACCATAGCATCAGGTATTTCTCAGAGATTTTTACACTATTTCTCACTCTTTGTATTTGAAGTTAGAGTTATTCAAATAATTGTCTTGTTATCTTTGAAACCAGGAACCTTGTAACCACGGTACATTTTCTGTGCGTTCATCATGTTGAGCACTTTCATTACGTTGTTTTTTGATGTGTTCTTATGATGGCCATGTTGAGATACAAACTTGTCAAAGTGCAATTATGTTCACCAAACGAAGGATTTTTAAGTTAGCTCAGGTCATTGGTTTATTTGTAGTTTTCTTCCAGGAGCTATGGCTAAGTGGATGAGAAAGCTACAGATTGTCTGGCAGGAGTCTGTTTCTTTGTACGTTTCACAGTTGATAGCAGTGTATAGTGGACTTTACTGTCTGAGCCACAAGGAGTTCCTGCAATGCAGGAGGCCGGGGTTCCATCTCTGGTTGGAGATGATCCCCTGGAAAAGGGTATAGCTACTCACTCCAGTATTATTGCCTGGAGAAGTCCGTGGACAGAGGAGCCTGGTGGGCTGCAGTCCATGGGCTACAGTCCAAAGACTCAGACACGACTGAGCAATTGAGTGATTAATACTTTCACTTCAGAACATCTTTAAATTTCCATACAATACCAAGATACTTTACTTCTATAAGTTTTCCTTGTTCTTTGCAGAAAAGTTATGACCAACCTAGATAGTATATTCAAAAGCAGAGACATTACTTTGCCGACTAATCTCCGTCTAGTCAAGGCTATGGTTTTTCCTGTGGTCATGTATGGATGTGAGAGCTGGACTGTGAAGAAGGCTGAGTGCCGAAGAATTGATGCTTTTGAACTGTAGTGTTGGAGAAGACTCTTCAGAGTCCCTTGGACTGCAAGGAGATCCAACCAGTCCATTCTGAAGGAGATCAACCCTGGGATTTCTTTGGAAGGAATGACACTAAAGCTGAAACTCCAGTACTTTGGCCACCTCATGCGAAGAGATGACTCATTGGAAAAGACTCTGATGCTGGGAGGGATTGGAGGCAGGAGGAGAAGGGGATGACCGAGGATGAGATGGCTGGATGGCATCACTGACTCGATGGATGTGAGTCTGAGTGAACTCCGAGAGATGGTGATGAACAGGGAGGCCTGGTGTGCTGCGATTCATGGGGTCGCAAAGAGTTGGACACGACTGAGCGACTGAACTGAACTGAATTTCAAAGAATTCAACTCCAAATACAAGAAGTGAAATAATCAACATTCTTAAAAGCTGCACTGAATCTCAAGGGACCTGAAGATTACTTACAAAACTATGAGAATTGACCCAATAAAGCTACATAATAAATTTAAACAGTATTCTCTAGAGTTCCCTTGTATTCTGCAGGTTTGTGATTCCATAAAACCAGCTTCTGTGAGGCTAAACATCACTAAAATTATTTAAAAGTTGCACTGGGTACAAGAGGAAAGGAAAGCTTTCTGAACCGGCAACAACAAGAGCTATAGCCATGAAAACAAAATATTAAGTGAAGGTTTAACAAGATCTCTCTCCAAATTTTGTTGGGTCTCTTCTCAAAGATTACAAAGCAGGGAGAAGCTATAGTAATATATGCTGTGTTATATAGTAATGTATCCTGATATATATTCAATGGGAGCATATTCTCCAAACCAAGGAATGTGCTGCCCCAGTCAGCTCATGTTGAGTATGTCATTCTCTGTCTCTCCAAATATACATACACACATATATATATTGGAGAAGGAAATGGCAACCCACTCCAATATTCTTGCCTGGGAAATCCCATGGACAGAGAAGCCTGGCGGGCTACAGTCCATGGGGTTGCAAAGAGTTGGGCAAGACTGAGCACATGCACAAATATAAATAAATAAATATTATATATATTAAATAAATAAATATTATATATATATATATATATATACGTATATATACTGAATTCTTTCTCTTTAAATATGCAACATATAGATATTTAAAGAGAGACAGAAGTGTGCTCTCCATTGGTTTTTTATGGTTGTGTAGAGGAAGAAAAAGTTTTCCTTGACCCTGTTAGTGTCCCTGGCTATGTCTGAAAATTAAAGTGACAAAGACAGATTAACAAGAGAAAAGCATACAGATCCCCCCCCCCAGATTTATTTCATATGAATGTTATGTGACATGAGAGTCTTCATAGGAAATGAAAACAGACCTTCTGGTGTATGCTAAGTTTGAAAAGTGGAGGGTCATGAGGAATGTGATAGGAGAAAGGGTATATAAGTGCAGTAAACCAGGGGAAACAGGAAGATCTGTTTGTTTGGCTTCCCTTTGTCTTCAGAGAGAAGGATTTTCCTTTCTTCCGGGTATAGAGAAGGCCCCTCTCACAGGAGGGTTTTCTGATCTGTTTCTGGGGAGNTTAATGTGGTGAATTACATTGATTGATTTGCGGATATTGAAGAATCCTTGCATCCCTGGGATAAAGCCCACTTGGTCATGGTGTATGATCTTTTTAATGTGTTGTTGGATTCTGATTGCTAGAATTTTGTTAAGGATTTTTCTATCTATGTTCATCAGTGATATTGGCCTGTTGTTTTCTTTTTTTGTAGCATCTTTGTCAGGTTTTAGTATTAGGATGATGGTGGCCTCATAGAATGGGTTTGGAAGTTTACCTTCCTCTGCAATTTTCTGGAAGAGTTTGAGTAGCAGAGGTGTTAGCTCCTCTCTAAATTTTTGGTAGAATTCAGCTGTGAAGCCGTCTGGACCTGGGCTTTTGTTTGCTGGAAGATTTCTGATTACAGTTTCAATTTCCATGCTTGTGATGGGTCTGTTAAGATTTTCTGTTTCTTCCTGGTTCAGTTTTGGAAAGTTGTACTTTTCTAAGAATTTGTCCATTTCTTCCAAGTTGTCCATTTTGTTGGCATATCATTGCTGATAGTAGTCTCTTATGATCCTTTGTATTTCTGTGTTGTCTGTTGTGACCCCTCTATTTTCATTTCTAATTTTATTGATTTGATTTTTCTCCCTTTGTTTTTTGATAATGGTTTGTCAATTGTATTTATCCTCTCAGAGAACCAGGTTTTGGCTTTGTTGATTTTTGCTACGGTCTCTTTTGTTTCTTTTGCATTTATTTCTGCCCTAATTTTTTTTTCTGCCCTAATTTTTTAAAGATTTCTTTCCTTCTACTAACCCTGGGGTTCACTTCTTCCTTTTCTAGTTGCTTTAGGTGTAGAGTTAGGTTATTTAGGTGTAGAGTTAGGTGTTTCTTGAGGTATGCCTGTATTGCTATGAATCTTCCCCCTTTATCATTTCTTATAAGGCAGGTCTGGGCTTCCCAGGTGGTGCTAGTGGTAAAGAACCCATCTGCCAATGCAGGAGATGTAAGAGTCATGGGTTCCATCCCTGAGTGTGAAAGATCCACTGGAGGAGGGCACGGCAAACCACTCCAGGATTCTTTCCTTGAGAATCCCATGGACAGGGGAGCCTGGTGAGCTACACAGTCCATAGTGTTGCACAGAGTAAGACACGACTGAAGTGACTTAGCAGGCATGCATAAGGTAGGTCTAGTGTTGATGAATCTCCTAAGCTTTTATTTGTCTAGGAAAGTCTTTATTTTTCCTTCATATCTGAATGATGACTTTGCTGGATAGAATATTCTTGGGTTGCATTGCGGATGTTTTACTGGCTGTAGATAGAAGGGAAGAGATAAAGTTATTTTTCACTCCACTATTTTGCTGACCTCACCTGCTCATTTCTTCAAAAACTTTTTCAGTCCTTCCTATTTTTAGGAGACTCTAAGTATACAATGTATAAGGCCTCTTGAATTTATCTCACAGTTTCCTGGTGCTCTGTTCATTTTATTTAAGAATCTATTTCTTTGCATGTTTTATGTAGAGAACTTTTATTGCTGCTTCTTCCAGTTAATAGAATTTTTCTTCTGTAATATTTAATTGATATGAAAACTACTCAATGCTTATTTTCTCAATGGTACAGTTTTAATCTCTGTAAGTTTGATTTGAATATTTTAAATAACTTTAATATTTTTACTTAAAATATTCTTTTTCTATAGTCTTCAACCTACTGGGTATAGTTATATTGCTATTTTAGCTATATTCTCTTTTAATTATATTATCCATGCCATTTTGGGTGTCTATTTTTATTCATTGTTCTCATTATATGCTCTATTTCCTGCTTCTTTGAATGTCTGGGAATTTTGATTATGTCAGACATTATGGATTTTACCTATTGGAAGCCTGGATGTATCTGTATCCTTATGAAGATTTGTTAAGTTTATTCTGGTAATATTTAAATCATTAGAAACAGTTTTATCCTTTCAAGTTCTGGCCTCGTAAATGTTTGAACAGGACTCTATTTGGCCCAAATGTGCAAATTAAATGTGCATTAATGTTTTTAAACATTCTCTACCTCCTTGTAGAGAAGGAGGACAAAAAGAAGCAAATGTAGAAAAATATGGGAAACCTATTGAAAATGTGTTCATTTCCCCAGTACCCCTTGAACTCTCTACACTGGATGAAGTTGAAATTCCAGAACTTATTCTTTATGTTGTTGAGGATGCATCCAAAGACTTAGGGAAATTGGAATACTGAAGTAGATTTATTATGTAAGACTTCCTTGCCTACTGTATAAGAATAGTCCTGGAAGTTCTAGGGTACATTCCATTCATCATCCTCTGCGAAATACATTGTTGATGAGGAGACTTGGCTTCCTGTAGTGAATATTCTTTGAAGGCAAGGGATGACAATGGGAAATACTGCTATCAAAAAGAGCTCCCTGAGTTCGATGGAATGATGGAAGCCTCTAGTGTAGGCATCAGGTGGCATCACTTAAACCTAACAGATAAAATAAATGTCATTATCATAGTGGCCAGAAGTGTGGAAATGTTTGATCTGAAGAGATCTTTAGTGTTGTTTAGGTGACCGTACTGTCTGCAGGACTAAAATAGGTGGTCACCCACAATGGGGAAAGAATAGACTCTTCAATAAATGATGGGATAAACTGTATATCCACATGCAGAAGAGTGAAGCTAGTCCCTTATCTTACACCATAAACAAAAATCAAATAAAAATTAATTTAAGACTTATATATTAAGACCTGAATGTGTAAAACTCTTAGAATAAAGTATAGGGGGAAAGCTCCTTGATATTGGCAATGACTTTTTGAATATGACACCAAAAGCTCAAGCAACAAAAGCAAAATTAAATGAGAAGCTAAATCAAACTAAAAACCTTCTGTACTGAAAAGGAAAGGATAAACAAAGTGAAAACACAACCTGTGGAATGGGAGAAAATGCAAGCCATACATCTGAAAAGGGGTTCTTATCCTAAATATACAAGGATCTTGTACAACTTAGTAGTAAAGATATCTCAACAACTTAAGCAAAAAATGGACAGAGAACTTGAATATACATTTTTCTTAAGAAGATATAAAATAGCCAGGAGGTACATGAAAAGGTGCTTAATATCACTAATCATCAGGGAAATAAAAATCAAAACATCAGTGAAATATCACCTCACACCTGTTAGAATGGCTATAATAACAATAACAATAAAATAATAATAAAAAGATAAGTATTGGTAAGTATGTGGAAAAAGGGAACCTTGGCACTCACTCTGTTTAGTACTATAATATATATCTGTCTCTTATACACATCTTGGATAATATAATTAAAAGAGAATATAGCTAAAATAGCAATATAACTATACCCAGTAGGTTGAAGACTATAGAAAAAGAATATTTTAAGTAAAAATATTAAAGTTATTTAAAATATTCAAATCAAACTTACAGAGATTAAAACTGTACCATTGAGAAAATAAGCATTGAGTAGTTTTCATATCAATTAAATATTACAGAAGAAAAATTCTATTAACTGGAAGAAGCAGCAATAAAAGTTCTCTACATAAAACATGCAAAGAAATAGATTCTTAAACAAAATGAACAGAGCACCAGGAAACTGTGAGATAAATTCAAGAGGCCTTATACATTGTATACTTAGAGTCTCCTAAAAATAGGAAGGACNTATCATTCAGTCATAAAAAGAAGGAAATTCTGCCATTTCGACAACATGGATGGACCTTGAGGGCATTATGCTAAGTAAAATAAGTAAAACAGAGGAGGGAAGACAAATACTATATGATATCAGCTGTGTGTGGAATCTAAAAAGATCAAATGCGTAGAAACAGAGGACAGATTAGTGGTTGGCCAAGGCTGAGGGAAATGCATAAAGGGTGTCAAGGGTTCAAAATTCTGGTCATAAGATAAATATGTCCTGAGGATGTAATGTACAGTGTGGTGACTTGAGTTAAAAATACTCTGTAGTTTATGTAAAAGTTGCCAAGAAACAACATCTTTTTTTTCTTTTATTATTATTATTTACTTTACAATAGTGTANGATTTATTATGTAAGACTTCCTTGCCTACTGTATAAGAATAGTCCTGGAAGTTCTAGGGTACATTCCATTCATCATCCTCTGCGAAATACATTGTTGATGAGGAGACTTGGCTTCCTGTAGTGAATATTCTTTGAAGGCAAGGGATGACAATGGGAAATACTGCTATCAAAAAGAGCTCCCTGAGTTCGATGGAATGATGGAAGCCTCTAGTGTAGGCATCAGGTGGCATCACTTAAACCTAACAGATAAAATAAATGTCATTATCATAGTGGCCAGAAGTGTGGAAATGTTTGATCTGAAGAGATCTTTAGTGTTGTTTAGGTGACCGTACTGTCTGCAGGACTAAAATAGGTGGTCACCCACAATGGGGAAAGAATAGACTCTTCAATAAATGATGGGATAAACTGTATATCCACATGCAGAAGAGTGAAGCTAGTCCCTTATCTTACACCATAAACAAAAATCAAATAAAAATTAATTTAAGACTTATATATTAAGACCTGAATGTGTAAAACTCTTAGAATAAAGTATAGGGGGAAAGCTCCTTGATATTGGCAATGACTTTTTGAATATGACACCAAAAGCTCAAGCAACAAAAGCAAAATTAAATGAGAAGCTAAATCAAACTAAAAACCTTCTGTACTGAAAAGGAAAGGATAAACAAAGTGAAAACACAACCTGTGGAATGGGAGAAAATGCAAGCCATACATCTGAAAAGGGGTTCTTATCCTAAATATACAAGGATCTTGTACAACTTAGTAGTAAAGATATCTCAACAACTTAAGCAAAAAATGGACAGAGAACTTGAATATACATTTTTCTTAAGAAGATATAAAATAGCCAGGAGGTACATGAAAAGGTGCTTAATATCACTAATCATCAGGGAAATAAAAATCAAAACATCAGTGAAATATCACCTCACACCTGTTAGAATGGCTATAATAACAATAACAATAAAATAATAATAAAAAGATAAGTATTGGTAAGTATGTGGAAAAAGGGAACCTTGGCACTCACTCTGTTTAGTACTATAATATATATATTAAATATAAAAATAGCTTTATAATATGCAATAGAAGTATATTATGATCCAATAGTCCCTCTTGTGGTTATGTAATTGAAGGAAATGGAAGTACATATTTCATTGAGATATTTGCACTCCCAAGTTTATTGTGGCATTATTTAAAATAGCCAAAACATGTAAACAACCTAAGTATCCATAGATGGTCTACGAATGGATAAAGAAGAGGTGGTATATATAGAAAGGAATATCATTCAGTCATAAAAAGAAGGAAATTCTGCCATTTCGACAACATGGATGGACCTTGAGGGCATTATGCTAAGTAAAATAAGTAAAACAGAGGAGGGAAGACAAATACTATATGATATCAGCTGTGTGTGGAATCTAAAAAGATCAAATGCGTAGAAACAGAGGACAGATTAGTGGTTGGCCAAGGCTGAGGGAAATGCATAAAGGGTGTCAAGGGTTCAAAATTCTGGTCATAAGATAAATATGTCCTGAGGATGTAATGTACAGTGTGGTGACTTGAGTTAAAAATACTCTGTAGTTTATGTAAAAGTTGCCAAGAAACAACATCTTTTTTTTCTTTTATTATTATTATTTACTTTACAATAGTGTATTGAAAGGAGAGGGTGGGATGATTTGGGAGAATGGCATTGAAACATGTATAATATCATATAAGAAATGAATCGCCAGTCTAGGTTCGATGCAGGATACAGGATTCTTGAGGCTGGTGCACTGAGAAACAACATCTTAAAGTGGTCTCATCACATAGAAACTGTAATTATGTGAGATGGTAGATGTTATCTAAACTTATTGTGGTAACCATTTCTCAATATATACTATATCAAATCATAATGTTGTATAACTTAAGCTAATACAATGCTATTTGCTAATTATATATAAATCAAACTGGAAAAAACAAAACAAAGGGCAATAATGCCAAAAATAATAAAATTAAAACATCAAAACAGTTTAACAGCACGTATAATGAAATAGTTCCATTTTAGTCTGTAGCAAGGTGAGGTGCATTATAAAAAACAAGATTAGGAAAATTACATCTACCTGTTATTTTATTTATTTATTTTTTGCTGTGCTGGGTCTTTGTTGCTGTGCAGGCTTTAGGCTAACAAGTGGGGACTATTCTTCGTTGTGATGCACAGGCTTCTCATTGCCTTGACTTCCTGTGTTGCAGAGCACAAGCTCTAGGGCACAGGCTTCAGCAGTTGCAGTTTGTAGGCTCAGTAGTTGTGGCTCCTGGGCTCTAGAGCACAGGCTCAGTAGTTGTGGCACACAGGCTTAGTTGCTCCACGACATGTGGGTTCTTTCCAGACCAGGGATCTAACCTGTCTCTCCTGCATTGGCAGGCAGATTCTTTACCACTTGAGCCACCAGGGAAGGTCAACTTATTCTTCTTGACAGTGGATGCTAGATCAGGAGGGAATCCTAAGTTAAATAATTTTGCCCCCAAAGAGCTGTAAAATTAGAGGAATGAATAAAAAAAAATCCATCTCATATTTTTGTTACTGTCTTTCTGTGGTTCAGCTATCAGGATGGTGAGGGGTTGTATAGATTCTGGAAATCTACATTCATTCCTACTTATGAAAGTAAGCCATAAAGTATGAAGGCCTACTTGAATTAAAGCCATAACACTGTTTTTTTTCAGGCCATGGTTCTCAGAGAAATAGAAAAGAAATTTCAGTGATTAATCAGACTGTACCATTAGTTCTGTTCTGTAGATCTCAATTAGAACACATAGTAAAAAATGAAATGCTTATGTATATATATATTTACTTTATAAAATATTTTTAGTCACCTAATTTTTGGAAAGAAATGCCATTTTTTTAATAGAGTCCCTGAAGGCTTGTTTGACTTGCTTATTCCGTAGAGTATAAATGAAAGGGTTCATCAAAGGAATAATGGAAGTGTTGAGAAGGGACACCACCTTATTAATGGCCACACCTTCCTTTGCTGGTTTGATATAGATAAAGATGCAACTCCCATAAGTGATGGAAACTACAACCATATGGGAGGAACAAGTAGAGAAAGCCTTTTTTCTTTGCTGAGCCAAAGGGAGACTTAAAATAGTCTTGATGATGTACGTGTAAGACACAATTACACAGACTAGTGTGAGTATGAGGGTCAGCACCGCCATGATTAAAACAAGTTGCTCTATAAATTGAGTGTCTGAGCACACAATCTTTAGAAGAGGAGATGCATCGCAGCCAAAATGGTCAATGAGATTGGAGTTACAGAAATCTAGTTGAACTCCCAGGCTAAGTGGTGGGAGTATGACAATTAACCCAATCAACCAAGAGCAAAGGACCAGAATGGTGCAGACCTTTTTACTCATGATGGTGGTGTAGTGCAGGGGCTTGCAGATGGCCACGTAGCGGTCATAGGACATGGCAGTTAGAAGAAAAAATTCTGTTGCCCCGATGAGGATGACAAAAAATAGCTGGATGGCACAAGCATTATAGGTCACTCTTTTGTCTCCAGTTGTCATGCTGTACAGGAATCGAGGAACACAGACAGTTGTAAAGATTATTTCTAAGATGGAGAAATTCCGAAGGAAAAAGTACATGGGTGTTTTAAGGTGAGAGCTCACCAGAGTGAGGAGGATAATGACTAGATTTCCAGCAACAGTGGAAGTGTAGGTGAGAAACAGAAACACTGAAAGAAAAACCTGTAGTCTTGGGTCATCTGTTAATCCTAGTAGGATGAATGTTGTTATTTCAGAATGATTTTTCATCACTACCTTCAGATACATAAAAAGTCTGTATTAATAGATTATAAGTGTTTAATCTGAGGAACAGAATATAAATATAAATTTCAACAAGCTATGTAGAATTAAGTAGTGAATCAGGCAACTGCTGCTGCTGCTGCTGCCAAGTCGCTTCAGTCGTGTCTGACTCTGTGCTACCCCATAGACGGCAGCCCACCAGACTCCCCCATCCCTGGGATTTCCCAGGCAAGAACACCGGAGTGGGTTGCCATTCCAGTGCATGAAAATAAAAAGTGAAAGTGAAGTTGCCCAGTCGTGTCCGAATCTTAGTGACCCCATGGACTGCAGCCCACCAGGCAAGAGTACTGGAGTGGAGTGCCATTGCCTTCTCTGAATCAGGCAGCAGATGCACATTTTAAAGCTTTTACTTGATCATCAATCATCATGATGTAGAAAAGTGATTGAATCATACTTCATTTCCCTGGACTCTGTATTAAATTCATCTTCAGAATGTTCATGAAAAGCATTCATCTGAAATTTTATTTCCATTCTGGTTACAGGATCAATTTTAACATCTATGTCACAGTCCTCTGAAATTTTGGCAGCCACAGAGGTATCCCTAATCCTCAGTATAGAATAGGAGATCACAAATGTTGAGTAATAGAAACAGATGCATAAAAATTTTATTTTCCTAATTGTTAGTACAACATGTCAACAAGTAATTCTTTTACCTTATGGTAATAAAAAAGCCATCAGTGCCTTAGTTGTACTATTTTTCATGCTTTGCAAAAATTATCCTTTTCAAATAATTTCTTAATCTTGTTTTTACTATTTGAGTGACTTAGGAACAGTCTTGATGCTGAAGCTGAAGCTCCAATACGTTGGTCACCTGATGCGAAGAACTGACTCATTGGAAAAGACCCTGATGCTAGGAATGATTGAAGGCAGGAGGAGAAGGGGACGACAGAGGATGAGATGAGGATGAGATGAGGTGATGGCATCACCAACTTGATGGACATGTGTTTGAGCAATCTCCAGGAGTTGGTGATGGATGGGGAAGCCTGGTGGGCTGCAGTCCATGGGATCTTGAAGAGTCAGACACGACTGAGCTACTGAACTGACTGAATTGAGGAACAGCATGAGAGTTACCATGAAATTTCCTAAGTCCCATCCCCCTCCAGAATTTCTTCTTTGAACCCCTTTCATAATAGATATTGTGCTGAAAGATTAGTTTGTGTCTCTCTTGTGTGCCAGCTTTTTTTTTTTTTTCTTCTTCTGAATTCCTGTTTCAACAGGAATTCCATCTGTTATCTAAGGTTCCACCCATCCTAAGCCTTTACAGATCACTGACCAATGGGATGTTCTGATGGTTTTCTGGGGAAACAGAACCCTGACCTTAGGCTTCCATGATCCTTATTGGGGTTCTATAGTTTATGCACAGATATTTCAGCTCCCCAAATCCTTCTTAGGCTATATCCTCCAAGATGCAGAAGAGTGAGAATATATCTTAGGGAAAGAAATGCCTTCTTTGCCATGATTTCTTTCTCTGAGGACACACCTCATCCTTGAAATGTTGCTTATCATTTCTAGTACTCTCATGGCTTTAGGACACCTCTTTGTTCTTAGCAGTCTGGCCCAAGGATAAAGTCTGTGGCTATTCCCCCAAAGAACAGGTATTATCAGGCATTAATATTAACAAAGACTAAATATGACACAGAGAATAAATAAAACCTGGCTATTAAGTGAGCATGTTCTTAAAATCACAATCCATCCTTTTGAGTTTCCCTACATGATGGCTTCCCTGTGTTGTTTCATGTTAAAGAAGCCATTGTTTCACTACCTACCAGGAAGCCCTTGCACACTTCATTTCTCACATTCCTATCTGTTCACCCACCACGCCCAGTGAGGAGAGTGATAATGAGCTTTTAAGAGGTGTCAGAGCTAGAATTTGGGCCAGTTCACATCAGATCCAAAGCTTAATTATTTCTAGGAAATTGTAATTTTAGGATTTTTAGTGTTAATTCTAATAATAACATATTAATTAAAACGTCAGCTTTTCAAATGTCTTGGTTGCAAACAGTATTTCCAGGGCATTTGGTTTACTTTAGTAAATGAATAGAAGAAATCTCCCTATAAGACATCAATTTTTTTGTAACATGAGTGTTTTTTCATGTGATGTTTTAAGATATTAGAAAATACCTTATATGATGTTTCCTCTGAGTTTAGAGAAGGCATTATGTCTTTTTTATTGAGGAGGATTGCCACAGTGTGATAGGATTTTTAGACACTTTCACAGAAAAAGTCAGTTCACCTACTGTCATGNTGATGTTTTAAGATATTACTTAGAAAATACCTTATATGATGTTTCCTCTGAGTTTAGAGAAGGCATTATGTCTTTTTTATTGAGGAGGATTGCCACAGTGTGATAGGATTTTTAGACACTTTCACAGAAAAAGTCAGTTCACCTACTGTCATGAGATAAAGGGTTTGCCAGAGTGTTGGAAACCTTTGAATAGTGTGAGCCCATCAGATGGCTCTCTAAGGCTAAGACATGATACTTTTCTGAGAGTCATGTGTCTTCCCACTCATACTGCTAATATTCATCTCCTCAGTTCCTTCTGCCTGCATAATCCAGGGCCTACATGCTGGTCAACACACTGACTCCCAGTTAATACCATATTGCGTATTGTGAAAATGTATAATTTAGTGTTCACAGTTCAGAGGAAATGGCAGAGTGAGATTTTAGATAACTTCACATCATTGTTTGAATCATTGCTTGAAGAGGAAAATCATTAACATAAATTACATTTAATACTGGACTTTTAGGCTATGACTGTTCCACTTATAGAAAATTGATATTTTTCATTTTTCTCTTTAAAAATAACATTGCTTTTGTCCTTCACAATAAGATACACACATATTTATCTTCTACATTCCTCTAGAGGGCTTCCCAGGTGGCACTAGCGGTAAAGAGCCTGTCTACCAATGCAGGATATGCAAGAGACCCTTGGATGGGGAAGATCCCCTAGAGAAGGGCATGGCAACCCACTCCAGTATTCTTGCCTGGAGAATCCCATGGACAGAGGAGTCTGGTGAGCAACAGTCCATGGTGTTGCAAAGAGTTGTGTATGACTGAAACAACTTAGCAGCAACAGCAGCATTCTTCTAGAACTCATAGAATAGTATATGAAATAAAGGAAGATTTCCTAGAAACACATCAGAGTCCAGTATTATTAATGTGTCTACATTTGGTCTTACCCTTCTTACCTTAATTCTAATCACTTCCCAAAAAAATGTTTAAGAGTTGTGTTCAGGTTGATTACCATGTTATACAGAAGAAAGTGGCAGCTCAGATTGCTTTTCAAATCCTCTCTGAATGTGAAGATACTTCTTAGACTCAGGTTATTCCATCAGACAGATCTCACTGCCTTTACCCAAGGACTGCATTTACAAAAACTTCCATGGTTCCATGTTCAAACTTAGGTACGTAAATGACAAACATTTCATACTTACTTTCTGGTAGTTCCCCATAACTTTTCAGGAAACTTAATGCAAAACTTTTTGAGTCTGAGAAACACTAGATGCTAGTGGCTATAATTTTGAGTTAACTTTGACATCCCCTTGAGCCAAACATTTTATTCCAGGTAACAGTGTCTGCAAATGCAAGGTGATATACAGTGACCTAGAGACCAGGACCTTTGCTTTTACCGTCACCACATGGAAAATGGAATCTGATGAGAGTTCTTATCTCTGATTAAAACACTATTAAAACTTCTCTGAAGTCTGTGACTGAAAGAATGGACAAACAATGGCAAATAATTGCTAGCAACTCTCCCTGGCTGTAGAAGTGAAGATGGTCTGAGGTCTCTGTGCAAGGAAATGAGTTACTGTATAAGCATTCATGAATAGAAATAGCATGTGTTTTACTGGTTTTATTTGCCTAAGTGCACAGGGAGCCATTAAGGGAACAAGCAGAAATGTCCTTGGTGACCTAGTTAAACTACTAATGAATCTATAGTAAAATTAACTTCAGCAAAAAGAAAAAAATCACCCAGATCTTGTGGGGGCTGTGTCCACAGAGATAAGAAATGCAACCATAATGGTCCTCAGTTGCTGGAAAAAAGTCAGATGGTAATTTGACAATCTGATTCTCATCATGTTTGTTTTACATGGTCTAAATGCTGGGGATCAATGATGTTTTTTTGTTACTGGACACACTCATATAATCTACTCAAGGAAGTCCTTCCTAGAATATTAGTTTCTAATAATGTCTTATTTAAGCAGTTAGGAGAATTAATATTTGCTTATTTCATTCTACTGATCATATAGTTCATCCACTGGTCCTATTTAAAGGTGAAGTGAAGTGACGTGAAAGTTACTCAGTCATATCTGACTCTTTGTGACCCCATGGACTATATATATAGTCCATGGAATTCTCTAGGCTAGAATATTGGAGTGGGTAGCCTTTCCCTTCTCCAGGGGATCTTCCAAACTCAGGGATCAAACCCAGGTCTTCCACCTTGCAGGTGGATTCTTTACCAGCTGAGCCACAGGGAAGCCCAAGAATACTGGAGAGGGTAGCCTATCCCTTCTCCAGTGGACTTCCCAACCCAGGAATTGAACTGGGGTCTCCTGCATTGCAGGTGGCTTCTTTACCAACTGAGCTATTGAGGAAGCCCAGAATAAACATTTTAAATGGAAAGTACTATCACCTCCCTATGGACTGTAGCCCACTAGGCTCCTCAGTCCATGGGTTTCTCCATGCCAGAATACTGGAGTGGGTTGCCATGGCCTTCTCTAGGGGATCTTCCACATCCAAGGATTGAACCTATGTCTCTTACATATCCTGCATTGGTAGCTGGGCTCTTTACCACTAGTGCCACTTGGGAAGCCCCTTAAATTAGTAGACATATACTGAATAATCACACTCTAAACATGCTGGTACCTTGCTAGACCCAAAGGTGTCATTCTGCTTATCAAGAATGCAGGGTTTGGGTGTATGATGCTCAGTGTACGTTATTGACCAAAAGTCCAGAGATTGCTCCCACTCTTCCACAGTGCTCAGCAGTGCCAGCTTTTCATAAAGTTCAGGAGTTGAGAACTGAGATGTCTGAGCTAGAGTCACATGTCATGGCCTGTGCTGGCTTGGAGGCTTCCCCCCATCCAAGATAAACAGTAAAAATTCCATCCACCCTCATAGAATCATAGCCAACACATCCAATGTAGAAATGTCTTCAGATCTTTTATGAATGTGAGTCAGTTATTGAGAGAGGAGGGCAGGCCCTCAAAAGCAGCAATACTGGAGCTTTTACTGAGCAGAGGGAAATAGGGGCTGAGGTAAGAAAGGAGAGACCTAGGGAAGCAGGGATTTATAGACAGACAGGTTTGGAGAAATGGAGTCAGGGGCACATTGACATGAGTCTCTGTCTGCACTTCCTGTTTTTTTTTTTTTTTTTAAATTGATCTATTTTTCTCTACTACTGCCAGTATAATTTCATTATTTTTATCGAGTGTTTTTATTTATTTATTTATTTTTAGTCTGGGTCCTCTGTATTTCCATATAAATTTTAGAACCAGAAAGTCAATTCATAAAAAAATGATTTTCTAGGATTTTGATGGAGCTTGTTTTAAATCAATGGATCAACTTGAAAACAATTTACATTTTAGAGTATTGTCTTTCAACAATATACCTGTTATTTAATTTCTGTTAATATTTTGTAGGTTTTTCTTTCAGGTACCTATGTGTCTGATGTTGAGCTGTGGGTTGTGGTGGACTGGTCACCATGAGAGATCAGGAAGGCCTATTTAAGTGCCAGTCGTGACTGTCCCTTCTCTGCTCAGATGCCACTTCATGTCTGGGCCACCTCTAATCTCAAAGGAGCTGGTGCCTTGGTAGTGGCAGCCTGCACTCTCCTGTGGAGCTGCACTGTGATGTAAGGGGGGCTGGAGAGCTCTACTGGTTCAGGTTAGGGTGGATGACAGGGTGGATGTGAGAAACCTGCCAGCCTCTGGTGGGTTCTCTCTGCTCTGCCTTGGTAGCAAGCAAGCACTGTGCACTTCTCCCAAGCTGAGTCCAGGCTTCCCACAGCCTTCCTATTTGTCTTGCAGGCCCTCCTACTAGGCAAGGGGCTTGTCTTCCCTTGTCAGACGCCAGGAGTAGGGAGCCCAATGTGTGGCTCAAACCACTCACTTGCCAAGGAGGATTTCCACCCATGTAATCTCCCCTCAGTTTCCTCCCAGATTGGGTTGGCCCAGATCCCAACCCAATGGTCATTTATCTTCCCTTCCTACTGGATTCCTTGTGGCTCTTTCTTATAGCCTTGTTTGTCCAGGAATCTTTCCTCCTGTCTCTAGTTTTCAGTGAGGATTTCTCCACATGTATATGTGATGTATTCATGAGAGAAGATGATTGCTGCATCCTTTTATTCTGCCACTGGATCCAATCCCCTGCAGCAAGTAACTTTTCTGAATGCAAGGAGAGAGAGTAGAGAAATAAGGAATTGCCAGGGTCCAGCCCTGGTGGATCCAGGGTAATTTGAAATGGGGATGGCGTGGTGAGAGAGATATATAGATTTAGAGAAGGATAAGGAAAGAGTTTGCAGTTAAGAGAATAGAGCAGAGAAAGAGGCTGAATTCCTTGGTTTACATAGAAAGCCAATAAAGCCCCGAGACAAGGGACTTGAATGGTCTACATAGTGTCACAGGCGCCCACTTGAATAGCAGAGGTTGCTCCGCCTTGGGTTCCCTCTCCCGTGGGTCTTAGAAGCCCAGGCCAATGAGTAGACATGGCTAGCCTCTATGCCCCAGATGGGAATCAGCCAGAAAATAGAGTAAGAAAGAAAAGAGGACACGGGAACCAGTCTTTTCAGGAACTGGCCCATCCTTTATTGTCCAGAAAAGCTTTTTATACTTTTGGTTGTACATAGAGATCAATGGATAATACAAAATTATGCAGTGTCAGCAGCCCTGATTCTTATCAA
>SJYW01041619.1:5429-18488 GCA_006410735.1 Raphicerus campestris | reverse complement strand
TGATGCCATCCAACCATCTTTTCCTTTGTTGTCCCCTTCTCCTCCTGCCGTAAATCTTTCCCAGCATCAGGGTCTTTTCCAGTGAGTCGACACTTCACATCAGGTGGGCAAAGTATTGGAGCTTCAGTTTCAGCATCAGTCCTGCCAATGAATATTCAGGGTTGATTTCCTTTTGTGAAGATATTAAGTATTCAAATAAGCAGACCAACTAAGCAACAAAAGTTGCTACAAGATTAACAGAAGTTTGCTCTTGAAAACCACTAAGAGATTTTTTTTTTCCCTAGGTAGGTTTGCAGAGCTTTGATTTCTAGGTAGGTATGTGTTCATAACCAGCAAAGTGCATTGATTTTACTTTGGCTTGAACAAGACTTGTAATTTTACTGCGTGTAAATTTGATGGAGCCTCACTCCACCACACTTCATTTTTAGTGAAGGGCCTCAGGCTACATCTTTTGTACACTTTGCTCTCCTTTTGTACCTTTGGCCTTGTTATTCTGTTGAAGTTTCAGGTGGTGGGATTGATACTACTAAACAAAATAGATAATTCTTTGACTCCCTCCCCGCCCCACCTTTCCCCTTTGAGGCATTTTATTTGCAGGTGTTAAACTCCTTTAGGAAAGAAATTCCAGGATTTCTCTCCTGTGTGTTTTTGTCTTGTTTCTTCGTGGTCCTCATGCCACCTGAGGTGGTCAGGATAATTGAAACCAAGCTAACAGAATGGAAGTAGGTTATTTTGTTGCCATTTTTCTAGGTTTTCAAGTTGCACTTCCAAAGCTAGGACTGGTCACTCCACGCTTGTTAACTTGCCTGTGAGATTCACTGTAATTTTCCCAGATCATCAGTGCTTGGAAATTCACCAGTGTAAGCATGCTTCATCATCACAGTCAGAAACCAGATGATGACTTGGGAGCATAGCCTGATAAGGACCTAGTATTGGTCTTTCTTTTCAGCATTGTTAATGCTCTTGAGAGCATGGAAAGATGGTGGAAAGTTTTCTTTGACTTTCTCTGTTGGTGGTAGTTATCCTTGTTTTAGTTTTGTGAATCTGCTAAGAATAGGAAAGGTTAATTTGTGTCCTAGTCACAAACTACCCCCAAACCTGAGCAGCTTAAACCAACAAAAGGTTGGTGTTTCTCACTGACATCATATCTTGAAATGGTCCTAAGTTGGATGTCCTGGAGATCTAGATGAGAGACTGTGTTTCTGATTCCACAGTCCTTGAGGCAGGAGCACACAGTGTGATGGAGTGTGTTAATTGGTGCCCAAAGCCTTCTGTCCAGAAGCGATGCCCATTGCTAGACCTCATGTTGCATTGCCCATAGCAGGTCACATGTCCATGTAGGATTTCAGAGGTGACAGGGAAGTGCAGTCACATTTGATAACTAGCACTGATGATTCCCACAGTCCCTTGCAACGTGGTTGGATGGAATAAATGTGCTCACTGCCATACGTTTCAGTCTACAACTTCATTAGACCACATTTTAGAGAACCAATTTTTTTCCATGTCATTACCTTTTCTCATTTCCTGTTTCTCGTTTCTCATTACCTGTTCTTGTCTCCTACATCTGTTTAGTCACTACTGCAGAAAATCTTTTGATCTTTTTTCCCCTCCAAGTATAATTAAAGTAAAATTTACCTTATTTAATGTCTGTGAGTTTTTGACAAATGCATGCAGTCATGTAGCCACCACAAGAAGATATAGAATACTTCTTTCACTACTCAAAATATCTCCATGCCTTTTTATGGTCAACTCTTCCTCCAGACCCTGGAACCACTCATCTGTTTCTGTCTATATATTCAGTTCAGTTCAGTTCATTTCAGTCGCTCAGTGGTGTCTGACTCTGCGACCCCATGAATCGCAGCACACCAGGCCTCCCTGTCCATCACCATCTCCCGGAGTTCACTCAGACTCATGTCCATCGAGTCGGTGATGCCATCCAGCCATCTCATCCTCTGTCGTCCCCTTCTCTTCTGGCACCTAATCCCTCTCAGCATCGGAGGAGTCATTTCCAGTGAGTCAACTCTTCACATGAGGTGGCCAGAGTACTGGAGTTTCAGCTTTAGCATCATTCCTTCCAAAGAACACTCAGGGCTGATCTCCTTTAGAATGGACTGGTTGGATCTCCTTGCCTATATATTAGGTTGGTACAAACGTAACTGTGGTTTCAGACCTTGAATTTCAAATCATTATAATTAGGCTCAAACATATCTGTATTAATCAAAATAGGAACCATTATAATCAACATGTTTTTTGTCAGTGGGAGGGGCTTGTTTATTCCTGTAGCATAATTCCATGCTTTGTGATTCAGCAAACTCTTGGAAAGCATTTTCTTTCTCCTGCTGGTTGTGGAAGCATTTTTCCTATGAAAAGTTGTTGAGGTGCTTGAAGAAGTGATAGTCGGTTGGCCAGGGGTCAGGTAAACATGGTGGATGAGGCAAATTTTTATAGCTCAGTTCCTTCAACTTTTGAAGCGTTGATTGTGCAACATGTGGATGGACGTTGTCATGGAAAATAATTGGGCCCTTTCTGTTGACTAATACTGGTTTCAGGCCTTGCAGTTTTTGGTGCTTCTTCTCATTGCTTGGCTGAGCATATGTGTCAGATGTAAGGGTTGTGCTGAGATTAAGAAAGCTGTAGGGTATCATATGGGCAGCAGACCACCAAACAGTGACTGTGACTCTTTTTTGGTGCAAGTTTGGCTTTGGGAAGTGCTTTGGAGCTGCTTGGACCAGCTGCTGAGCTGGTCATCAACAGCTGTCATATAAAATCCACCTTTCATCACTCATCACAATCTGATCGAGGAATGATTCCTTGTTGTTGTGTAGGATAAGAGAAGATGACTCTTCAAATAGATAATTATTTTTTGATTTTCGGTCAGCTCATGAGACAGCCATGTTTTTCACCTTTCCAGTTTGCTTCAAACGCCAAACGAATGTAGAATGTTGACGCTGAGTTCTTGGGCAACTTCTCATGTAGTTGTAAGAGGATCGTTGTCAATGATGACTCTAGGTTGTCACCCTCTGATGGCTGGCTGCTACACTCATCTTTAAGGCTCTCATCTCTTCTTGAACCACCACTGCACTGTACATTCGTTAGCAGTTCCTGAGCCAGATGTGTTGTTGATGTTGTGAGTTCTCTCGTCTGCCTTATGACCCATTTTGTACTCAAATAAGAAGATAGCTCGAATTTGCTTCTTGTCTAACATCATCTCCGTAGTCTAAAAAAAATATAAAATTAACAGCAAGTAATGTCATTAGCAAAAAAAAAAACCACCAAGAAATGTGCATTAAAATGATGTATAATGTAACCACATTTAAGAATGTGTTCCAGCATCAAACAGCAAATTTCAACAATGCAAAAACCGCAGTTACTTGTGCACCACCCCGATAGTTTTGCCTTTTCCAGAATGTTATAAATGGAATTCAACAGTATGTAGCTGTTTGAGTCTGGTTTCTTTCAACTTAACATAATGCATTTGAGATGTGTTCACATTGTTGCATGTATCAGTAGTCTTATCTGTTTTTTAATTGCTGAGTGTTATTTTATTGTAGGAACGTGCCNAAATGGAATTCAACAGTATGTAGCTGTTTGAGTCTGGTTTCTTTCAACTTAACATAATGCATTTGAGATGTGTTCACATTGTTGCATGTATCAGTAGTCTTATCTGTTTTTTAATTGCTGAGTGTTATTTTATTGTAGGAACGTGCCACAGTTTGTCCATTCCCCAGTTGTGGAATTTTGGGGTTGCTTGTTTCAGGTTTGGCAGAATTACACCTGAAATTTACATGGATTTCTGTGTGAAAATAAGTTCTCACTTTACTAGGTCAAACACCCAGGAATAGGAATCCTGACTGTATAAAAGCATATATGGTTCTGGTTTTGTCATTTTGACAGGTGTGTAGTGNAGATATTTAAAGAGAGACAGAAGTGTGCTCTCCATTGGTTTTTTATGGTTGTGTAGAGGAAGAAAAAGTTTTCCTTGACCCTGTTAGTGTCCCTGGCTATGTCTGAAAATTAAAGTGACAAAGACAGATTAACAAGAGAAAAGCATACAGATCCCCCCCCCCAGATTTATTTCATATGAATGTTATGTGACATGAGAGTCTTCATAGGAAATGAAAACAGACCTTCTGGTGTATGCTAAGTTTGAAAAGTGGAGGGTCATGAGGAATGTGATAGGAGAAAGGGTATATAAGTGCAGTAAACCAGGGGAAACAGGAAGATCTGTTTGTTTGGCTTCCCTTTGTCTTCAGAGAGAAGGATTTTCCTTTCTTCCGGGTATAGAGAAGGCCCCTCTCACAGGAGGGTTTTCTGATCTGTTTCTGGGGAGAAGCGCAGAGTGATGCTTTGCTTTTCCTGTTTTCTCAGAAGTCCTTCAGCTTAAAATATGCACTAGGCCAAGGTTCCATGTTTTGGGATAGTGTGTCCTGAGCATGTTCATTCTTCCATCTGAAACTCCCCTAAGAAGTTTCACAGTCCAGACACTGAGTTAGTGAATGATCTCATAATCTATTGTACTAATCTCTTAGTGCTGGGCACTTCCATGGAAACAAAAGAAAAACAAAGGTTAATGGCTAGAACAAACTATAAATTCAGCTTTTGTATCCTAAGGGAATTTCTAGATGTTAGGCTCAAAGTGTAATCTTCAGGAGTGAGGGCAGGCAGTGGCAGTCTTACAGATTTTCCTGTTTGGAGTTGGAATGTCTCTGGGGNACAAACTATAAATTCAGCTTTTGTATCCTAAGGGAATTTCTAGATGTTAGGCTCAAAGTGTAATCTTCAGGAGTGAGGGCAGGCAGTGGCAGTCTTACAGATTTTCCTGTTTGGAGTTGGAATGTCTCTGGGGATGTTGTCATTTGTTCCAGTAAACTCTCTGAGTGGCCCACACAACAATAGGCATAAAAGTTGTCCAAACAAGAGCTGTTGTAAAGATTTCTCTGAGGTTTATATCAATTTGTCCAGCTTCAGCTTGCAGGGGCCCAGGAAAAAGGGTAGTTTTAATTTTTAGTGACTTCAAGTCAGAGGGTGAGAGAAAAATTGATAATACTGGTCTTCGGGAGAGGCTGCTAGATATAGGAGGAAACTAGAATCCAGGATCCAGTCCAGTTACAAGAAAGTAACAAGATCTGAAAGACCATGTATAGCATTAGAATTTAATGCCAGCAAGAGTGTGCTACAGTTTTCCATCAAATATACATATGTATTTTGTCTACTCATTTCCATTTCTATCAAAGATAATCGAAGTGAGACTAATTTCTTTGCAGTATAAGTTGAATGTTATGAAACCTGGCCTGATTATTTATTTAGGTGCAGCAAAAGCAGTGAACTCTCCTTTGCTGGAACAAAAGTTCCAGCATGAGGAATCTCAGTTTGGACTTTTAAAGGAAAAAAAAAAAAATTACTCTATTTAGAATTTAATTTGGGGAAGTTGTCAAGAATGTAAAAAAGTATGTATATCTCACTAAACAGAATCATATAAAATAAAACTTAACTACCTGTTTAACCAAAGTGACATTATAAAACTAAAGATAAATATTGGTTATATGACTGTTAAAAACAAAAATCTTTAACTCTTTAATGTTGAAAATATTTGGTTTTCTTAAGGTCTGATAAAGACAGTGTGAATTTAACTTTAGCAATTCAATCACACATAAAATTTCTTTTCCACAACTGTCTACAATTTTAAAAATCTATCCAATTTTTGTCTTCTATGTTTTTTCATTCTGTATCAATCAGTCTTTCTGCTTTAGCTCAAAATTATTCTCTTCCCCTTAAATATGTCCTTTGAACATTCCTCAGCAAAAATACATCTTCCTTTCCTTTTCAGACCATAATTTATTCTTATTATTTTTCATAGTTTTATTTATATGTATTCATTATAATTTTTAACCATGAGTAATTTTTCTTTTCAGTGAAAACTAAGAAGTAAGCAACTGGGAACTGTCTTCCATGTATTATAATTTTATACTAAATTTGTAAATATGTCCTTTCATAATTTCTAAAGGCATATGTGTTTTCAAAGTAAAATTTTTATGTTCATTAACTGGTCCAATAAATTTACCATCTCTATACCACATAAACACAAGATGCCAAAAGTAGATAAATTTTTGTTCAGCAATTAATGTTTTATCTCATGTGGAAATAACCTATACATTTAATGAAGAACAACCATTTAATTTAACTTTGCATAGCTTTAAGGCTTTCAGTTATCAAACCGATCTTTGGAACTATTTTTAAGTAAACATACTTAAACATAATTAATGTTGAAAAGTTCATTTACAAACTTTTATCCCACGGATATCTATTTAATTCACATGTTCTTAATTATACTTGAATTGCTTGTGAAAATTTCATGAGACAAATAACAAAGCTAGCCATCATTTTAAGTTGTTTTTCTTGTTGATAAAACAGTCAAGTATAAAAATATCACCAAGGCAAAGACTCCAGAAAGTTAAAAATATGGTTCTTCCTTTCCTTTTTCTTTTTTTTTAACTGCCATGCTTGACATGCATCAAACAGTTAACTTTTTTTGCACATTTGGTTCTTAAGTTGGATTTATAGTGTTATAATTTTAAATGTTTAGTAGATATAAGCTTATTTGACTGGCAAACCTAGGTAACAAGTAAATTGCATCTCTGCTTTATATTTAATGCTGACAACACTGAAGAAATGCCCGTTTTAATTNGTTCTTAAGTTGGATTTATAGTGTTATAATTTTACATGTTTAGTACATATAAGCTTATTTGACTGGCAAACCTAGGTAACAAGTAAATTGCATCTATGCTTTATATTTAATGCTGACAACACTGAAGAAATGCCTGTTTTAATTTTACCAACAATTTAAAAACTAGTTTTATTTATCAAAGAGTATCCCAGATCATGCAAACTTCAAAACATGTTTGGGTTAAAGTTTGTATTTCTGAGAGTTTTAGAAATCCTTAACTTATGTGAGTGTTCATTTAAATCTAAGCCAACTTGAATAGGACTCCTTTAAGTGATTCAATAAATAATTTTTAAATGTCATTTAGAAGTAGAAACTGTCATATAATATATACATACACAAATGTATAATATGATATATGTATATATATAAACATACAGACAGTTGCATGGAGACCTTGTAGCTTTTGTTTTAAAACTTTATCTATGTATAATATCTGAAATCTAGTGTGTAATATTAACTTAATATTTTCCCTTTTTTCCCTTGAATGGAGGACAGTTCTATTTCCAACATCCTGGGCTTTTAGAATTTTAAGATAAATAGGTGAGGTTTGGGGATTAGTAAAGCTAGGTGGGCTTTGAATTGCTCTCAAAGCCACACTTGTGGTTTTGTAAAGACTCAATTTATAGAACAGGGACAGTTGTTTATACTTCTTCAAAGAACTGGGTCACAGCCTGAGTGTTATTAAGAGGCTGACCCATGTATCCAACTACATTATATTTAATTTGCTTCTTTATATCAGGGAGAAGATTTCCAACTAAAATGAAAACCAATAATATTTATAATTGCCTAGACTTAAGATTCTTCTGGGGCTTCCCAGGTGGCACTAGTGGTAAAGAACCAATGCAGGTAGGTGTAATAGATACGGGTTAGATCCCGGGCTGGGGGCGATCCTCTGGAGGAGGGCATGGCAACCCATTCCAGCATTCTTGCCTAGAGAATCCCACAGACAGAGGAACCTGGCTGGCTGCAGTCCATATGGTTGCACAGAGTTGGGTATTACTGAAGTGATTTAGCGTGCATGCAAGCTTCTTCTGAAAGCTATCAGTAATTTTGAATTCTATGTCATAGTTGAATTATATGATATCCTTTCATTCATAAAATATAAACCACCCAGTGAAGTTGGTTCTATCATCCCAATTTCATACAAGAGTAATGAAATGGTAAATGAATTGCTAAAATCACACATTTAAAACATGACCACCTTTACATGTTTAAAGCAGCATGTGTACTGCACAATGCAAGACCTTTCCACTCTATTTGGCAGTACAGGTATCTTCTCCATACTCATTTCATAGGTCACCATCTCCGTAATCTCTCAGAATTAATAACCCAAAGCCTCTTTTCTCTCTTGCTTACCATATTAAATCTGTCATCAAATCCTATTAATGTTTCCCTAATGTTTTTACTTGGCTTCCGGTTCTTTTTACTGCCAAAATAAAATCCAGGCCCTACCCATTTTACCTGTTGCCTATTGAAATAAACTCCTAAACTGTCTCTTCCTTGTCCCCTCTCTTCATTAATTGCAGTTCTAAAGCAACTCTTCAACTTGTGGATCCCCTATTTCATCACTTCCTTGCCTTCTCATTGCTAAAGGAAGTGTTATGGACCTAGTCATGTAAACCACCCCCCCCCCTCCACTGCCCCAACTCATATGTTGAAGCCCTGCTTCCCTGGTGGCTCAGATGGTCAAGAATTTGGCTGCAATGCAGGAGACCTGGGTTTGATCGCTGGATTGGGAAGATCCCCTGGAGAAGGGAATGGCAACCCACTCCCTTATTCTTGCCTGGAGAACTCCATGGACAGGAGAGCCTGGTGGGCTACAGTCCATGGGGTCACAAAGAGTCAGACACAGCTCAGCAACTAATGCTATCCCCTAATGTGCTTGTATTTAGATATGGGACCTTTAAGATGGTCTCTAAGGCTAAGTGATGTCATAAGAGTGGGATCCTGATCTCATATGACTGGCTCCTTACAAGAAGAGAGACACCAGGGATACACAAATAGAGGAAAGGCCATGTGAGGTCACAGTGAGAAGGCAGCCACCTGCAGGCCAAGGAGACAGTCCTCAGTTCAGTTCAGTTACTTAGTCGTGTCGGACTCTTTGCAACCCCATGAATCACAGCACGCCAGGCCTGCCTGTCCATCAACAACTCCCGGAATTCACTCAGACTCACGTCCATCGAGTCCGTGATGCCATCCAGCCATCTCATTCTCTCCCCATCTCCCCTTCTCCTCCTGCCCCCAATCTCTCCCAGCATCAGAGTCTTTTCCAATGAGTCAACTCTTCTCATGAAGTGGCCAAAGTACTGGAGTTTCAGCTTTAGCATCATTCTTTCCAAAGAACTCCCAGGGTTGATCTCCTTCAGAATGGACTGGTTGGATCTCCTTGCAGTCCAAGGGACTCTCAAGAGTCTTCTCCAACACCACAGTTCAAAAGCATCAATTCTTCAGTGCTCAGCCTTCTTGACAGTCCAAATCTCACCAATTCCTTAATGGAGGACTTCCTGTCTCTGGAACTGTGGGAATGAAATGTCGTTGTTTAACTCACCCAGTCTGTCATGTTTGGTGATGGCCGCCCTAGCTAACAAATACAGGAAGAAAGTATAAATTCGGCTTCCCTGTTGGCTCAGATGGTAAAGAATCTGTCTGCAATGCAGGAGACCTGGGTTTGATCCCTGGATTGGGAGATCCTCTGGAGAAGGGAATGGCTACTCACTCCAGTGTTATTGCCTGGAGAATTCCATGGATAGAGCCTGGCAGGCTACAATCTTTGGGGTTGCAAAGAGTCAGAGGCGACTTAGCAATTAAACAACAATGCCTATTCTTTAGGAATGAGGTCTAGACTTACTTGTGTTTCCTTATCTAGATCATAAACTCTTTGTGGGGACTCTGCCTCCAAATTGGTATCACAGGAAGGACCTAATGCAATGTCTGGCTCTGATGTCTGTTGGTTGAGTCATTAATTTTATCTGAATTGTCATGATTTATCTGATATCTGTTCTTTTTTTTGCAGGCTTCTGGCTGTTTTGCAGAACCAACAATTTAAAAGTATTATAATCTGCATGATAACAACAGCAAACATTGCCTTCTTAGGCTGTCATCTAAAGAAAATGTGCCACGATCCTTAATATTTAGAAAAAACTATGGAATTGTGAATGGGCTTCCCTCATAGATCAGTTGGTAAAGAATCTGCCTGCAATGCGGGAGACCCGGGTTTGATTCCTGAGTCAGGATGATCCCCTGGAGAAGGAAATGGCAACCCACTCCAGTATTCTTGTCTGGAGAATCCCACGGACAGAGGATCCTGGCAGGCTACAGTCCACGGGGTCAAAAGAGTTGGACACGACTTAGCAACTAAAGAGAGAGAGAGAGAGAGAGATGGAATTGTGAAACAAATTCCTTTACAACAATGAACACTTCTGCCATAATTTTCCATTCTCCAGCTAAAGCTGAAGTACTCATTTATAACAACAAACAACTAGAGTGTACCCAAAGACACACAGACACACACCTGTCCTTCAAAGTGTGCCAGGAGATGACCAGGAGCAATCTCCTTGTCAAATTTGGAGGGATGCAGGTACTCACAACTCATTTTTTGTTCTGATGAAACTTAAACATTTAGTTCCTGGGGGGAGAATGTTTTGGGAAAGGGGGGAGGGACCCTTTTCCTACTTTTCCAATTGCAGAAGTAACATGATGGAAAACCCTTTTCACTCAGCTTTCCAGGTTCTTGTGTCTTCAGTCACTCAGTCATGTTCAACTCTGTGTGGCCCCATGGACTACACAGCCCTCCAGGCTCCTCTGTCAATGAAAATTTCCAGGGAAGAACAGTGGAATGGGCTGCCATTTCCTGCTCCAGGGGATCTTTCTGACCTAGAGATCAAACCTATGTCTCCTGTAGCCTCATTGGCAGGCGAACTCTTTACCACTGAGTCACTTGGGAGGCCCCATGTTTGGAAATGAAGCCTCACATCCATCTTTCCCTTCTAGCTGAAACCTGAAGGCGTAAGAATACCTATGGATTAGACTTAGGTATGGGTAGTTAAGGAAGTTGTTGAGAAGCTTGTTAAGTCTTTTCTCAAAGGCAGCGCTTAACCATACTTTCCACTCCTCAGCTTTAACAAAGAAACCCAGCCATTAACACAGAAAAGCCTCTTGCTTGCATTTTTTAACAGCTGACATTTGTACCTTTTGGAGGAAAGTGAAGGGCATCTCATTGCCTCCTTGTTTAAATCAGGCTGGAAATAATGGGGACGAGAGGGAAGCAGGGCTAATTTCCTTTGTCTCCTATTCAGCAGATAATGGTGGTCTGTGTGGTGGGTGTTAAAGGCCAGGCTGCTGCGGTGACCTGGAGATGACTTCATTCTTCAGAGGTTTATCAAAGGCCCCTGTCAGTCAAACCCATGCTGGGAGACTGGGGAATGGCCATCTGGTTCACTGTTCATCAGAGAAGAGAAAGGAGAGGGAGGAGGTGAGAAATCTTGCTGTCAGTTCTGAGCCAGGTGGAAGGGTGATGAGATGCCTTTGGAAGTGGGTTTAGCAAGTCTTAGGCACATATGCAGAAGAGAAATAAACATGAAAGTATCTGCGTGTGTGTGTGTGTGTGTGTGTGTGTGTGTGTGTTTGAGAGAGAGAGAGGGAGGGAGGGGGCGGAAGACAGACAAAGAGAAACAGAGATGCTGGGAGGAAGAGTGGGATGGAGACTTTTATTTAAGCCACTGTGATCATCTTGAATCGATTTTAAGTGGAAAGACTGAAGGTCACTCATGCTGCTAACCCTGCAGAGAAACCTCTGAATTGTTTCCCTGGCTGTGGGGAAGAAAGGGAGTAAGTGGCTCACAGCGGGAATCTGATTTAATTTAAAGCATGACGTATCTGTTCTGAAGCCAGAATTCTTTCATCCCAGCCATGTTGATTACAAGCACTAACAAGGTATTACAAGAAGCATTACCAGGAAATCTTCCCCTCTCCCCTCGCCCCAAGTCAGCCACTTGGTGAGCTGGGATTTTGTGGGGCCACCCAGTAGGGTCTCCCCTCAGGGCAGCAGAAAGACTCCTGTTGTCAGGAAACTCCTGTCCTCACGGCAGCCAGGTTTGAGTCTGTGTTAATGTGATCATTCCTACCAGTAACTGCAGTGTACCCAGTCATGGCAAAGACAACATTTTTACCCATGGACATTGCAAGCACTTGAAGGATGCCTCAACATTTCAAAGAGCAGAAAGACAGAGACTTGGTGCCTGTATTCCTTCCTCCCTTCTTTCTTTCCTATTGTGGTAAACTATGCATAACATGAAATGTGTACCATTTTAACCATTTCTAAGTGAAGTCCGTTGACATTGTTGTGCAACCAATTACCATCATTCATCTCCAGGGCTCTGTCTTCTGAAACTGAAATTCTGTTTCATTAAACAATAATTCCCCACTCCTCTTACTCCCCAGACCCTGGCAACCATCAGTCTCCTTTCTGTCTCCATTAATTTGTTTATTCTAAGTACCTTTTATAAGTAGAACCCTATGGTATTTGTCCTTCTGTGACTGGCTTATTTCACTCCGCATGTTTTCAAGGTTTATCCTTGTTGTAGGCATGTGTCAAGACTTCCTTCTTTTTTAAGGGTGAACAAAACTCTATTGCATGCATATTCCACATTTTCTTTGTCCATTCATCCATCCACAGACATGGGGTTATTTCCACCAAGGCTTTCTTTTAAATCATGCTGTTCTTACATTCATCCTCTCCTTCCAGTGTATGGCATCATTTTAAGCCAGTGCCCTATAAATACTGTGGGTTTTTGGGTAGACGTTATTTAGTTGCTGTCAACACAGGTACCACCTCAACTTAGAGTCCACTCCGCTGTCACAAAAATGAGGCTGTATTGTGGCTGGTTAATTATTTAAAGTGGAGAGGGGCTCAGATTCAAACAGGGTTGGGGAAAACCAAGAGATGAGGTGAAGAGGGAATATTCCTGTTCTATTAAAAACTTTTTTTATTCTTATGGAAACATCTAAAATATATGGAAGGAAAACAAGTTTGATGAACTTACCATAAATCGCCATGGGCATCAACAAATGACCAGAATTTTTTCAGTTCTACTTCACACACTGCTTCCCCCACCCTGTGTTATTTTTGAACTTCCTAACTCTTTTTATCAATAACCTCAGAAATGCAGATGACACCACCCTTAGGGCAGAAAGATAGTAATGATGACCCTGTAGGTGAGACAACAAAAGAGACACAGAGGTATAGAACGGACTTTGGCCTCTGGAGGAGAGGGAGAGGGTGGGATGATTTGGGAGAATGGTACTGAAACATGTATACTATCATATAAGAAATGAAG
>SJYW01041618.1:0-11321 GCA_006410735.1 Raphicerus campestris | reverse complement strand
TCATGGGACCCTGGATCAAGCCACAGAGTGTTCCCTTTCTCCTGATTCCAGGTAAGAAAATTGGTGGATAAGGACAGATGACTCCTCAAAGAGATATCACGGGCTGTGTTAGCTACAGATCTAAACTGAGAGTTTCCGAATTACCTCCTGTTCGTTTTAGCTCAAGGTGGATTTCTTATCCTTAGTCTTGCCCTCTGAGTTCACAAATGAAGAAAAGACTTTTGACTGAGATGAGCAGTGATCTGAGGGCCCTGAGTTCTACCTAAATGAAACCATGATGGAGTCTGGAGAGAACGCTGATCAGATGGAAGACTTAGAAGGGCTGGGAGGCTAAGCTGAAAACCAGGTTCACAATTATGGTTTGACAACTTCTGAATTTCCTTTCCTTTGTCTACATATGGAGGACNGCAGAGAGAAATGCACAGCGCTGCTTTCTCTCACCTGTGAAAAGATATGTTGCTGTAGTTGTGCTCTTGCTAAGTCATATCTGACTCAGCAACCCCATGAAGTGCAGGATGTCAGGCTCCTCTGCCCTCCACTACTTCCCAGAGTTTGCTCAAATTCATGTCCATTGAGTCAGTAATGCCATTTAATCATCTCATCCTCTGCCATCCCCTTCTCCTCTTGCATTCACTCTTTCCCAGCATCAGGGTCTTTTCCAAAGAGTCAGCTCATTGGACATATACAACGCCATAAAGACCAACAGGAGAAGAGCCCTAGAAGATCTAGGGAAGGGATGCTTTATCAGCTGCACAAGGCTGAGGACCTGCAGTGCTCTCTTGGAAATGGAAATCAGCCTAAGAGTAGAACCACACACAAAGAGGAAGAAAGCTTGCCTGCCCTGGCCAGACTAAAGGAATCCAAAAGAAGCCCAGCTTTTGTATTTCTGTCTCCAGAAAAGAACCTGCTGCTGCTACTGATAAGTCGCTTCAGTCGTCTCCGACTCTGTGCAACGCCAGAGATGGCAGCCGCCAGTCTCCCCCGTCCCTGGGGTTCTCTAGGCAAGAACACTGGAGTGGGTTGCCTTTTCCTTCTCCAATGTGTGAAAGTGAAGTCACTCTGTCGTGTCCAACTCAGCGACTCCATGGACTGCAGCCTACCAGGCTCCTTTGTCCATGGGATTTTCCAGGCAAGAGTACTGGAGTGGGGTGCCATTGCCTTCTCTGGAAAAGAACCTAGAATCCTGAAACTCTGAGCTGGAGGGAGAAACCAAAGGGAAATCAGTCCTGACTATAGCTGCTCCTGTCGCCCCCTCCCCTTAGCCACTAGGGCTGCTTCTACAAACAATTTATGGCTCATGCAGCTGCTTCAACCACAGGTCTGGGGCTTCTTTGGTTTCAGCCATCAGCTCAGCCCCGTGCAGCCCTCCTGTATCTGTGGGGGCTTGGGAGGTGTGCTCCCTGTTATGAGGAAGCAGATGTTCTGTGTGTGAGGAGGGGAGAGATGAATGGGTTCCTCCCTCTCCGATCTTGCCATCCAAACAGCATAGAGCATCCACTCTGGCTTTCTGCAGGTACAATCACAGATAAGCTAGGAAAAGAAACTTCCCTGGTGGTCCAGTGGTTAAGATTTCACTTTCCACTGCCAGGGGTGCGGGTTTGATCCCTGGTCTGAGAGATAAGGTCCTGCCTGATTCATAGCCAAGAAACCAAAATATAAAACAAAAGCAATATTTTAACAAATTCAATAAAGACTTTAAAAATGGTCCACATAAAAAAATTTTTTTAAAGAAATAAGCTATGAAGAAGTTGTGTATTTGTAGTTGCAACATTAAAACTGACCTTAAAAACATACCCTGACATACTCCCAGATTTTCTTAGAAAAATTTTTTATGTATCATTCTTAATTCTTTTCCTGTGGTCCAGTTAGATCTGTCCTAGGGTTAATATAACCTTCCTTTTTTGTTTATTTGTTTGTCATTTTGGAGTTGCTAAATCGTGTCTAACTCTTTTGCAACCCCATGAACTGTCACAGAGAACCCGCCAGGGTTCCTCTGTCCACGGGATTTCCCAGGCAAGAAATATTGGTGCGGGTTCTCATTTTCTTCTCCAGGGGATCTTCCCAACCCAGGGATCAAACCTGCATCTTCTGCATTGGCAGGCAGATCTTTTACCACTGAGCCACTGGGTTACATCAGGCTAATTTAGCATCAAAAATGCTACCAGCCTTCTATTTTTATAATTCTTTGGAAGAATTCATAGATTGCAACAAATCTAGCTATCTCTTAACTCCTCTCTCTGTCCTCTGACCTTGGTAGAAAACACCTAATTTCCCAGAAAAACTTTAAGCTCCAGAAAAATCGGGTTCTTCATCACTGCATGCAGGTTTCCAGCAACAATGCCTAGAGCAGAGTCAGGGTGCCATAAGTATTTGTCGAATTAATGAATGAATGACAAAGAAGAAGGAACTGCATATCCTATCTGCTTTCCTGCTCCTCGATTCTATTCCATCATGGGATATAGCATGACACATCAACCTGGCTGCTGCTGGGCCAAGTGTTTATCTCTTATGGAATAAAGATTCATCACTTCTTCTATGCCACAAAATATCTTATAAATAGCATCTCTGCTCCCTAAGAATTTTTAGAAGTACAGGTTGGGAGCACACAGAGGTGACAGATAGTCACGCTTCACTTGCAGATCATTTATTTGCCCTGTAGCAAATATTTGGATGGACTATGAAATTGTGCTTTTTGTGTCCTTTTATTCATCTGAAAACTATAAAGATAGCTCCCCTTTGGAGGAGTTATACCTAGGGATTGGGGCAGCTAAACAGGAAGCAGAAATGCTGTCAGTTGGAAAAACGGATAGAAGGAACATTTTTTTAGTTGACTTTTAGTGTGAGAAGGCTGAGAGGAAGGGCGAGAGAGACATGGCCTGGAGGAGCCAGATTCAAGGCACCAGGAAAGCCACCTCGGCAAGAAGCAGCCTTGCATCCAGAGGCTGTACAGGCGTTAACAGGCGTTAACAGGCGGTCCCTCCCGTCATGTGAGCAAAACCATTCATGTAGCAAACACTGGTCTGAGCACTTAGGATACATCCACAAACAAATGCTGAGTTTATATTTTAGCCATTGTCCTTTCTGTGCACCAAAACCTTGCCCATCCACTCTCCAGACACTGTTTGTAGGAACACGACACTCCACGTGAAGGTCCTCCAGGAATCAAACCAGGGTCTCCTGCATCCAATAACTATTTACTTGTCCCCCTGTGAGGTCAATCCCTGTTATACCCCAGACATTTATACTCCCTAAGGGGGCCACCTCTGCCTCTTAGCAGAGTAGGGAAAGGAGGGCGTCCCTCAGAACACCCCACGCTGAAAATGAAGGGACGTGGACATTCCATTACAAGTTCTTTCATTATTATCAAACAATTCCAAATAAAATGCCCTTTATTTCAGGAGAATCCTCCATTACCTCCTCTCCTCCAGATCACAAGCTGAACGTCAAATATTTACTTAGTTCTTCCCTCATGCTGCATACATTAACCACTTCTAACCAAAATTCCAAAACATTCTTCCAGTGTTGCTGACTGGACAGCCTTTCTCAGAAATCAGTTTGACTGACCCCAGCTGTTGTGTGGACCCAGCTCATGGCAAACCTTCTGGCTGGTTTATGTTCAAAGGACCCAAGACCCTCTCTGGACCCACTGGTGTTCGGGGCCCACTCATCTTCTCAGTGCCCCCTCCCTTGCCCTAAACTTCTAGGCTCTTCCTGAGAACTTTATTTTTCCTGACCTAAATACCAGTAATACCTTTCCTGCGAAGCCGATGTCTTCTCACCAAGAGTTACTGGAGATAATGCATCCAGTGTTCTTTACCCAGGGGAGATTTAGGAGGGGGCCTTNTGCCCTAAACTTCTAGGCTCTTCCTGAGAACTTTATTTTTCCGGACCTAAATACCAGTAATACCTTTCCTGAGAAGCCGATGTCTTCTCACCGAGAGTTACTGGAGATAATGCATCCAGTGTTCTTTACCCAGGGGAGATTTAGGAGGGGGCCTTCAGTGCGAAGGCCTTTTGTACTTTCAAAGACTTTCTTTCTATTCAACAGGTTTTTGTTTTAAACATTAACTAGGCAACCTGCCAGCCTTGGGCTCTGAGGGCAGGGCTGAGCTGGGAACAGGTGGGATGGCTGGTTCCCTATCCATGGAGAAAAACCATCATTTTATTTTATTTTATTTGCTATTTTAAATTATTGTTGAATTTATTGAAGTTACAAATGAAAAAAAGAAAACACAAAAATAACCACAAATATAACAAAAGTTCATCCAGCTCTTGTGTTCAGCTTACAAATCTTATTCTGTCTATAAATTTAGCAGTTTTTAGCTATCACTTTTCAAGGGGCCTTGAATTAATATTTTGGAACTAACCTACTTAATTAAAGTCCCTTAAACATTTCAACTTTTATTTATGAGCTTAATACATTTGATTTGTCTCATGAACACTATAATGATCTAATTTACAAGCAAAATCTTTCCAAGACTCTCAATTCTTATAAATCTGGGGGGAGGGGGGAATGAATTAACTTGTTAATATAGTGAAATTTGATTTCTCTTAATAGTAAGATGCCAACTAAAGTTGACTAAATCAATCATTCAAGTGTAACAAATCATGTTGTACAACTTATAGATACACAATGTTTGTCAATCATACCTTAATAAAGAGGAAAAAGTAAAATAAGTCAATTATTCAACTGTACATTTTAACCTGGAAATAAGTCAGATTATGTATATTTAGTGGTCCCCAACCTTTTTGGCACCAAGGACAGGTTTCGTGGAAAACAATTTTTCCACAGACTACAGTGGGGTGGAGGTGGGGGGGGGGCGACGGTTTCAGGATGATTCAAGTGCGTCACATTTATTGCGCACTTTATTTCTATTATGATCACATCAGCTCCACCTCAGATCGTGAGGCATTAAATCCTGGAGGTTGGGGGTCCCTGAATATTCAAATAATACATTTGAATATATTGAATAGGCAAAATGTTCTTTAATGATACATGAGAAACCATCATTTTCTATTCTCATTGTTTTCCCACGGCCATTGTGAGGACCACCTCTTAGTCCTCCTTCAGATCCCAGGAGGTCTGGAGATCTATCTCAATTAGTCCATCAAAGGGTTTCGAGGGAACACTCCAGTGTTTGCTTTGGAAAAAAGAAAAAGGCTTGCTTCACTCTGAAGCATTGCAAACATGATACATCCCAGCCGTAGCCTTTTATGAAATGAAAAGGGCCCTGGGGGAGGTAATTCAAGAGGCAGCTGATAGAGCAGAAGGAAGAGGTTTCAGCAGTTGCTGCTCCAAAGAACTAAGGTTTTTATGTGTAACCTAAGTTTCCACTGGACACTCTCATACATTGGAATGTGGTGACAAATGGGGTGTCATTAACCTAAATGTCATGGCACTTGCCCTTCCCCACGTGCTCAGCAGAACTTTAATTTCCTACAACTCTCCCCATTACACAAAAATTTCTGAGACTCCTCCGGGAGAGTTTCATCTATCACAAATAAGTATACAACCTACCACAGGCCTCTGCTAGTACTACTGACATTCCCTTGGGTACAAGGCCAAACCATGGATGCCATTCTGCTTTGTGTACAGTACAATTATATGTGCCCTCTGCCTGCACCATTTTCCAAATTTAATTTTTATTCATTTTAAATATATTAATTATTAATAAAATACTAACATACATGGATAGAAATGTGGTTTATTTACACCCGTAGGATGTCTCCCTGATGGAATTAGGGAGATGTGAAACTCTCACTCCATTACTTTAAGAAAAAGTCTAATTCAAAACAGTGAAATCCAGTGACCTCCCTGGTGGTCCAGTGGCTAAGACTCCAAGCTTTCAACGCAAGGAGTCTGGGGTTCGTTCCCTGGTCAAGGAATGAGATCCCATGTGTGGAAAGTAAGAGTTCTCATGCCATAACTAAAGGACCTGCATGCCTCAACAAAGACAGAAAAATCCTTCATGTTGCAACTAAGACCCAGTGCAACCAAACAAATGAATTAAATAATTTTTTTTTTAAAGTACAACAGTGAATGATTTTTTAAGTTGAGTTTACATTGTGATTGAAAAAATGTAAAAGGCAGTCATCTGGACTCTCCCTCCAGTTTAGATGCCTGTTTGCATGCTTTTGTACCCTGAGACACAAAAATAAAGACAGATAGATATACGATACTGAATAAGTTTATTTGGGGCTTCCCAGGTGACTCAGTGGTAAAGCATCCACCTGCCAGTGTAGGAGATCCAGGAAATAAGGGTTCAGTCCCTGGATTGGGAAGATTCCCTGGAGAAAGAAATGGCAACCCTCCCCAGTATTCTTGCCTAGATAATCCCATGGACAAAGTAGCCTGGGAGGCTACAGTCCATGGGGTCAGAAAGAGTCAGATAGGACCAAGCACACAACACTCACTCACTCAAGTTTATTTTGGCTGATGGGTTTGATTAAAAAGACTGGCTTTGCCAATCAAGTGTTAATGGCAGACATCCTCCGAACTGAATGAGCTAAATCTATGGCTCCAAATTTTTGATGAATATGTATATTCCAGGTTTGATGCATGATACTGGATGCTTGGGGCTGGAGCACTGGGACGACCCAGAGGGATGGTACGGGGAGGGAGGAGAAAGGGGGGTTCAGGATGGGGAACACGTGTATACCTGTGGCAGATTCATGTTGATGGATGGCGAGGTGAGGTGAAGGTGAAGTCGCTCAGTCCTGTCCAACTCTTTGCGACCCCGTGGACTGTAGCCCACCAGGCTCCTCCGTCCATGCGATTTTCCACGCAAGAATACTGGAATGGGTTGCCATACAATAATGTAAAGTAATTAACCTCCAATTAAAATAAATAAATTAAAAAATAAATAAAATAAAACTGTATATGAAAAAAATAAATAAAGTACATGGTAAGAGTTTTAAAGTGTTTTTCGAAAATATATTGACAAGGGTATATTGAAGTTAACAAGTTTTGGATTTTTCTAACATTTTGGATTATAGTAAACAGAATGCCTCCATGTAAAAGAGTGAGTGCTACAATTAGCAGTCATTCAGTGAGCCATGGTAAAGCCTTCCTGGTATTCTTCTCAGAAGTTAAACATAATACACAAAGGTCTGTGAAGGATCTGGGGTTTTACTCTACTGATGGATTTTACTCCACAAATGCTGGCAAAAGCCATGAAACTCATGGGTCAGAGGCTGACCTTCATTGCTCTTGGCACAGCAAGAAGCATGAGCATTACGTTGGTTTGCACTGATTTCCTGTGTGCTCCAAGTCGCATGGGGGCAACACAAGTAGATGGATGGACTTAAATGGACTCTGTGTACACTGTGGGTTTGTAGCTCCCTGAGCTTAGAGGATTTGAGATTTTCATAGCAAGCAGAAGCAGTCTTGCTCTTCATCTGGACAGAGATCTTACCTCATCTCAAGGTTGCTCACTGCTCTGAGAAGTGGTCTGGATAAAAAGCAATCAGAGCCTCACATTCTTGGCACNTATTGTTGAATTTATTGAAGTTACAAATGAAAAAAAGAAAACACAAAAATAACCACAAATATAACAAAAGTTCATCCAGCTCTTGTGTTCAGCTTACAAATCTTATTCTGTCTATAAATTTAGCAGTTTTTAGCTATCACTTTTCAAGGGGCCTTGAATTAATATTTTGGAACTAACCTACTTAATTAAAGTCCCTTAAACATTTCAACTTTTGTTTATGAGCTTAATACATTTGATTTGTCTCATGAACACTATAATGATCTAATTTACAAGCAAAATCTTTCCAAGACTCTCAATTCTTATAAATCTGGGGGGAGGGGGGAATGAATTAACTTGTTAATATAGTGAAATTTGATTTCTCTTAATAGTAAGATGCCAACTAAAGTTGACTAAATCAATCATTCAAGTGTTGTAACAAATTATGTTGTACAACCTATAGATACACAATGTTTGTCAATCATACCTTAATAAAGAGGAAAAAGTAAAATAAGTCAATTATTCAACTGTACATTTTAACCTGGAAATAAGTCAGATTATGTATATTTAGTGGTCCCCAACCTTTTTGGCACCAAGGACAGGTTTCGTGGAAAACAATTTTTCCACAGACTACAGTGGGGTGGAGGTGGGGGGGGGGCGACGGTTTCAGGATGATTCAAGTGCGTCACATTTATTGCGCACTTTATTTCTATTATGATCACATCAGCTCCACCTCAGATCGTGAGGCATTAAATCCTGGAGGTTGGGGGTCCCTGAATATTCAAATAATACATTTGAATATATTGAATAGGCAAAATTTTCTTTAATGATACATGAGAAACCATCATTTTCTATTCTCATTATTTTCCCACGGCCATTGTGAGGACCACCTCTTAGTCCTCCTTCAGATCCCAGGAGGCCTGGAGATCTATCTCAATTAGTCCATCAAAGGGTTTCGAGGGAACACTCCAGTGTTTGCTTTGGAAAAAAGAAAAAGGCTTGCTTCACTCTGAAGCATTGCAAACATGATACATTCCAGCCGTAGCCTTTTATGAAATGAAAAGGGCCCTGGGGGAGGTAATTCAAGAGGCAGCTGATAGAGCAGAAGGAAGAGGTTTCAGCAGTTGCTGCTCCAAAGAACTAAGGTTTTTATGTGTAACCTAAGTTTCCACTGGACACTCTCATACATTGGAATGTGGTGACAAATGGGGTGTCATTAACCTAAATGTCATGGCACTTGCCCTTCCCCACGTGCTCAGCAGAACTTTAATTTCCTACAACTCTCCCCATTACACAAAAATTTCTGAGACTCCTCCGGGAGAGTTTCATCTATCACAAATAAGTATACAACCTACCACAGGCCTCTGCTAGTACTACTGACATTCCCTTGGGTACAAGGCCAAACCATGGATGCCATTCTGCTTTGTGTACCGTACAATTATATGTGCCCTCTGCCTGCACCATTTTCCAAATTTAATTTTTATTAATTTTAAATATTAATATTAATTATTAATAAAATACTAACATACATGGATAGAAATGTGGTTTATTTACACCCGTAGGATGTCTCCCTGATGGAATTAGGGAGATGTGAAACTCTCACTCCATTACTTTAAGAAAAAGTCTAATTCAAAACAGTGAAATCCAGTGACCTCCCTGGTGGTCCAGTGGCTAAGACTCCAAGCTTTCAACGCAAGGAGTCTGGGGTTCGTTCCCTGGTCAAGGAATGAGATCCCATGTGTGGAAAGTAAGAGTTCTCATGCCATAACTAAAGGACCTGCATGCCTCAACAAAGACAGAAAAATCCTTCATGTTGCAACTAAGACCCAGTGCAACCAAACAAATGAATTAAATAATTTTTTTTTTAAAGTACAACAGTGAATGATTTTTTAAGTTGAGTTTACATTGTGATTGAAAAAATGTAAAAGGCAGTCATCTGGACTCTCCCTCCAGTTTAGATGCCTGTTTGCATGCTTTTGTACCCTGAGACACAAAAATAAAGACAGATAGATATACGATACTGAATAAGTTTATTTGGGGCTTCCCAGGTGACTCAGTGGTAAAGCATCCACCTGCCAGTGTAGGAGATCCAGGAAATAAGGGTTCAGTCCCTGGATTGGGAAGATTCCCTGGAGAAAGAAATGGCAACCCTCCCCAGTATTCTTGCCTAGATAATCCCATGGACAAAGTAGCCTGGGAGGCTACAGTCCATGGGGTCAGAAAGAGTCAGATAGGACCAAGCACACAACACTCACTCACTCAAGTTTATTTTGGCTGATGGGTTTGATTAAAAAGACTGGCTTTGCCAATCAAGTGTTAATGGCAGACATCCTCCGAACTGAATGAGCTAAATCTATGGCTCCAAATTTTTGATGAATATGTATATTCCAGGTTTGATGCATGATACTGGATGCTTGGGGCTGGAGCACTGGGACGAACCAGAGGGATGGTACGGGGAGGGAGGAGAAAGGGGGGTTCAGGATGGGGAACACGTGTATACCTGTGGCAGATTCATGTTGATGGATGGCGAGGTGAGGTGAAGGTGAAGTCGCTCAGTCCTGTCCAACTCTTTGCGACCCCGTGGACTGTAGCCCACCAGGCTCCTCCGTCCATGCGATTTTCCACGCAAGAATACTGGAATGGGTTGCCATACAATAATGTAAAGTAATTAACCTCCAATTAAAATAAATAAATTAAAAAATAAATAAAATAAAACTGTATATGAAAAAAATAAATAAAGTACATGGTAAGAGTTTTAAAGTGTTTTTCGAAAATATATTGACAAGGGTATATTGAAGTTAACAAGTTTTGGATTTTTCTAACATTTTGGATTATAGTAAACAGAATGCCTCCATGTAAAAGAGTGAGTGCTACAATTAGCAGTCATTCAGTGAGCCATGGTAAAGCCTTCCTGGTATTCTTCTCAGAAGTTAAACATAATACACAAAGGTCTGTGAAGGATCTGGGGTTTTACTCTACTGATGGATTTTACTCCACAAATGCTGGCAAAAGCCATGAAACTCATGGGTCAGAGGCTGACCTTCATTGCTCTTGGCACAGCAAGAAGCATGAGCATTACGTTGGTTTGCACTGATTTCCTGTGTGCTCCAAGTCGCATGGGGGCAACACAAGTAGATGGATGGACTTAAATGGACTCTGTGTACACTGTGGGTTTGTAGCTCCCTGAGCTTAGAGGATTTGAGATTTTCATAGCAAGCAGAAGCAGTCTTGCTCTTCATCTGGACAGAGATCTTACCTCATCTCAAGGTTGCTCACTGCTCTGAGAAGTGGTCTGGATAAAAAGCAATCAGAGCCTCACATTCTTGGCACGTTTGTCAAGAATGTGCCCAGACAACCAGGGCCTCTCCCAGCAAAATAACCAAGTAACAAGCTCTTCTGCAAATAAAGTTCCCATTTCATAGTTTTCAGCCAAATTGAAAGGAGAACTTCAACAAGCTGTGAGTGATGGATCATTAATAATAATTTTGATAACAAGATACTATTTAACTTCTGGCATAAAATCAGATGTGAATCAAAGAATTGTGAGAGATCACCACAATAAAATTCCTTCCATTCCCATCTTCTTATTTATGTGAACAAATGTTCTCAGTGTTCGTATCTATAAATGGTGGTGGAAGGGTGGGGAGTTGATGCTAAACCTCCACGCTAACAGTTAGCAATATCCACCATGGATGCATGAACCCAAGAAAAACATGTTTAAAGCCCTATCAATCTCATGACAGATGCATTTCCAATAAAAATTAATTTTTACATTTAGTAATATTATTTGCAATGTATTTATGCCATTTTGAGTAACTCAGTACTAGTAATAATTGTAATGATAGAATTATCAAA
>SJYW01041616.1:0-20805 GCA_006410735.1 Raphicerus campestris | reverse complement strand
GTAAAACAAAGCAAGATCCTGTATGACCCACCTCCTAGAGTAATGGAAATAAAAACAAAAGTAAACAAGTGGGACCTGATTAAACTTAAAAGCTTTTGCACAGCAAAGGAAATTACAAGCAAAGTGAAAAGCCAACCATCAGAATGGGAGAAAGTGAAAGTGAAAGTTACTCAGTTGTGTCCAACATTTTGCGATCCCATGGACAGTGGGTAGCTGTTCCATTCTCCAGGGGATCTTTCCAACCCAGGGATCAATCTCGGTCTCCTGCATTGCAGGCAGATTCTTTACCAGCTGAGCCACCAGAGAAGCATCCCTACGAAATTAGGTGAAAATTATGTCTTGGTCTTGCAGGGGTGTCCATGTGTGGACCGCTTCCTGAGCAGTCTTTTTGCCCAGAGGATCTGGAGCAGAGCTGGAGCTGATGTTGGCATGGTCACCCCTTCTCCAGGGCGTGCTGGCAACTGGCAGCTGCAAGCTTGGTGTGAGGGGGAGAGAGGCTACCCCAGAGCCAAGTGTGAGCAGAGGTTTCTGTGCTCTCTGTGTGTCCCGACCCTACTGGGCCATGTGGATCCCAAGGTGCTGGAGCAGAACTCTGATGGTTGGGTACAAACTCATTCTACCCCTAGTAAGTGTGCACTGCCCTTCCTCACCCTTGCCCTGTCCAGGTGTCTGTGTGTATGTTGCTGTGTGTGTGTCTATGTTCATAATTGGGTACAATTGGGTACCTGAAACAGCAGGTAAAAATTTGCTCTTGTTAGATTTGTTTCTTGTCATGACTTCTTCATTAGTTTGCTCATCATGCTCCTAGTCCTGGGATCAGCCCAACAGGAAAGCCAAGGGGTCTCAGTCATTTCTGAGTCATCATCATGCCTGGCTCGAGAATGGCTTTCTAATTCCCATAAATTTGACTGTTTTTTGAATGCCTTATGTCCCCCAAAGCCACACCCCAGTTCTATTCAGGGGTTTATTAATGCATGGTCTAGTCTCTGTCTCAACCCTTATTCCTTTGTCCTTGGAACTGTATACATAGTTCCTCTGTAGCTGTTATAGCCATACCAGCTGCTCTTCAGTTTAAGTTTAGAGTTAAGTGGAACAGATACCAGTCTCCAGACAGTATCCAGGTAAGTTGGAACATTGCACATAAGGTTTTCTCTGATCATTCTGGTTTGAGGGAGGCAACTAGAACTGATCAATACTGCATTGCCCAGGCAGCAGGAGGATACAGGTGAGTAATACACAATGAAAATTTCTTTAATTCTGTTCTGGATTTTTCCTAGTTGCCTGTTCACTTTTTGTGCTATAGATCATTGTTTGACTGTTTTCCAGAACTCCTATGAGGTTTTCAGCTGCCTTCTCTTTCTTTTCTTGTCTTTCCATGGGAGACTTCCGTCCTCCTATTTCACCATTTTGCTGACATCACTGCACATGTTAAATTTTATTTGTCTTCACAATATCCTCATCTATAAGTGTGCCACAATTTCCATTACTCTTTCCAAATTAGTTGTATTTTGTTTATAGGTTTTTCTTTTATGAACAATGTGAACAGTTAATAAATTATGTAAAATATGTGTCAGTTACATTATGAGAGTACTATTAGAGTTATATAACTAAGTACAATGTATAAACACTGGAGTCTTTTTGCACACTGCACATGATATCCTAAAACTATTAATAATTAACTTCATAAGCTCTTTGCCAAAATGTCTGGTTTCCATATCATGTTCAGGATTTCACCAATCAGGTCTGTAAAGCATAATAATTTTGCTGATGGAAAATGTAAAAAGGCAAATTTATTTCCATTTTAAGTTTTGATTCTTTATAAAGGAATTACATTTTCAAAAATGCTTATTAAACACTTTTGGATTGTGTGATTTGTGTATGTATGTATGTTTGTACTGTAGACTGTTGTTTCAACTGATGCTTGATCGAGATTGGCTTTGTAATAGAAAAATAAAAAATATCGCTCTTGTGGAAATTTCTAATCTAACATATGGTCAATAACTGCTCAGTGCATATCATCATTATATAATAATGCTCTACTGCTAAAAAAAAAGCAAACAAGCTAACTGATTTCAATCCTGTTCTTATTCAATGTACACTGGTTTAATCATTCTCCTCCTACAATATATCTGCTAACACTGGATGGTGCAGCTGGGGTGTTACCTTCCTGTTATTCCTAACAAGTGAAGGAAGAAGAAAAGCATCAGTCTGCTTACTCCAAGGAGAAATAGGCAATGGATCCCAAAAGCAAGAGAGTGAAACTTAACGAAGACCACTTCATTCCTGTCCTGGGATTTGGAACCTATGCACCTCCAGAGGTAACAGAAGCAGTTGTAGGTCAAGATACAAATAGTAGTGGATGTAACATGAGTGAAAGGGACTTGGGTTGTTAAGCACTGAGCTCCTGTGCAACTCTGGGAAGATCACATCATTCTACTAACCAGGCTGGAACCATGACCTATAAAAGAGGATAGAGCATTCAGTCTTCACTCTGCATCAGGGTATGAAACTGTGCCCATCTGTAGATTACTCTGGGTCTGGGTTCCCCTACAGTTTATATCTCTTTCCAGCTTGCCAGAAGAGGTGAGGCTCGGCTGTCAAGATCACTGTCAGCTGCTTTCCTTTGAGGGTGAACTGCAGTTGCAAGGTTTCTCTGTACATTTTATTAGTTCAGGAACTCTTTCCTGCTTCCAATAATACATGACCCAGGGAAGTATTTGAGGTGGCAGGTCCTGAAGATGAGGTGACTGAAAATTAATGGGAGAGAATTGCTTTTCTACTGTGGGATACCTGTTTGGTGCCAGGGAAGGAACACTCCAGCTGCTTTTTGCCTGTGCTTGTTTCTGCTTGGAAACTTCTTCTGATGGGAACCGTAGTATCACTTGAGGGGATAAGACACAATCTTACAGGCCAGGTTTTGCAATGTATCCTGGGGTTTTGTAATGTGTTTTTATTAAAATATGGTCTGCAGCATTTGATCATAAGAGGGGCTAATGGACAAGTCTCTAGACTGGAAGCTAGAAAGTTTGCTTCTTGTCTTTAGAATAGATGTGACAAGGGACTGGACTTATACTTTGAGGCTCACTATTCTAATTTATAAAATGGAAAAATTATTAAGAGACACTGCTGATAGAAGACAGAATTTATTTACTTCATAGAGCACACTGGGTTGAGGGGAGGAAAGCGACAGGGCTGTTACTGAAGCTCACGGGCTCATTCCCAGGTACATCCCTGAAAGTGAATGTCACTCAGTTGTGTCCAACTCTTTGAAACACCATGAACTATAGAGTCCATGGAATTCTCCAGGCCAGAATATTGGAGTGGGTAGCCTTTCCCTTCTCCAGGGAATCTTCCAAACCCAGGATTGAACCCAGATCCCCTGCATTGCAGGCAGATTCTATGCCATCTGAGCCACCAGGGAAGCCCATCCCCAAATGTCCATGCATTTAAGAAAAACCGGAACTAGACCCAGCAGAACTGTGTTATACTAATTATCTACGTCTTTGAAATGGGAAAGATTTTGAATCACATAAAAAGAAATGGTACTGGGGTCCAGCCCTGGTTGGATCCAGGGTATCCTCAGGGTGATGGCGTTGGTGACTGAGAGACTGATAGAGAGATAAGAAAAGAATGTTATAGTTAAGAAAGTAGAGGAGAGAAAGAGGCTGATATTCCTTGGTTTATGCAGAAAGCCACTAAAGCCCCAGCATGGGACTTGCACTGTTCACGTAGGCCACAGGTGCCCTCTTGAATCATGGAAGGTGCCCCACCTTGGGTACCGTCTCAAGTGAGTCTTAGAAGCCCGGGCAGAGAAGTGAACTCAGAGGGCCCCTGTGCTCCAGGGAGTCAGCCTGAAAAGAAAGAACAACACTGGGAGACCAAGCTTCAGTGAGCAAGGCCCACAACTTTTTTCCAAGGGAGCTTATATACCTTGAGCTGTACATAGAAAATAATGGAAGATGCAGAGTCATGCAGGATCAGCAGTCCTGACCCCTATTGAGATCAAGCTTTCTTTCTGCATTCCTTCCTAAATACAAAGGTCTCAGGTGATTTACATCATCTTCTGGCCAGGAGGCCTGCTAAAATTTTTATGATAATTTCTGATAATGATTTGTCAACCAGAAGACTTATTTTCTCCAAAGCTGATTTTTCTAAAGTCAGGCACCACTCTCCAAAAGCACTAGATAAGATTACATTCCTATAGGGTAAGGGTGTAGTGGGCTATAACATGGAAGTATTTATTAACTCAAGTTCTGATATGGTTAAATCAAAGCTACAACTTATTTTTCCCACATATCAGCTATATGATTTAATGTATATTGTCAAAAACATAATGGGTAAGGGATATGGAAACTTAGCAGCAAGTATTGGCTCAACAATGAAACCCTCCACCAGTGCTATTCTAATAATTTCTTAGCTCCCTGAAAGGCTCTATATTTTTAGAATATTATAGGCTTCCTGTTCCTCTCACGGTTGGGAGGCCATAAACAATCACATGTGTAACTGCAGGAGTCTGAAAAAAGCCTGTCAGGCAAGCTAGAAAGTCATCAGAGGGGTTTGGATTGGAACACTCTATTATGCCCAGGAGACTTATTAACTAAAGCTCTAAGCTGATTTTCTTTAGAGAAAGGTGGTTGGGTATAGCCCCCCGTTAATGTCAAAGGTGTTGGTGAGAAGCATGAAATAGTAAAACAGACAGATTCTGCTTTTGGGGTAGATGCTTGAGCAGGTCCAGGGGGTCCCTCGAATCCTGATTCACCTTTGCCTATCAGGTCTCTTCCTCATGACCTTTACCAAGGGTGGGATCTCCTGTGCTGGCTCCAGAAAATGGAATATTATTGAGCATTGAAAACAAAGTTAACTCATTTGCAATCACAAAGAAGAACTGGGAGAACATTAAGCTAAGTAAGCCAGAAATAAAAAGACAAATACCGCATGATATCCTTGAAGGTGGAATCCTAAATAATAGTACATGTGGACGAGAGAGTAGAGGTATGGTGAGCAGAAGCTGATGACAAGACTGGGTAAAATGGAAAGATGTTGGTCAAGGGCACAGACCTTCAGTTATAAGATGCATAATTCTGGAGACCTGATGTACAGCAAGTTTACTATAGTTAAAAATAATGGGCTATATCTTGAGATTTTGAAGAGACTAGATATAAATCTTCTTACTGCCAAAAGGTAGCTATGTGAGGTAGTGGGTCTGTTGAGTAGCTTGCTTGTGATAATTATTAAGAATGGATACTTACATGAGTAAGTACAATCCAGAGAAATGCCAGGCTGGATGAAGCTCAAGCTGGAATCAAGATTGCTGTGAAAAATATCAGTAACCTCAGATGTGCAGATGACACCACCATAATGGTGGAAAGTAAAGAGAAATTAAACAGCCTCTTGATGAAGGTGAAAGTGGAGAGTGAAAAACCTGGTTTACATTTGAAAAACTATGATTAGGGCATCCTGTCCCATAACTTTATGGCAAATAGATGGGGAAACAATGTAAACAGTGACAGACTCTTTTTTTTTTTTTTTTGATCTCCAAAATTACTGGGAATGGTGAGTAGTATGGAAATTAAAAGACACTTGCTCCCTGGAAGAAAAGCTATAACCAACTTGGACAGTGTATTAAAAAGCAGAGACATCACTTTGCCCACAGAGGTACATATTGTCAAAGCTATAGTTTTTCCAGTAGTCATGTTCGTGTATGGATGTAAGTGTTGGACCATAAAGAAGGCTGTGCACCAAAGAATTGATGCATTTGAACAGTGATGATGGAGAAGACTCTTGAGAGTCCTTTGGACAGCCAGCAGATCAAATTAGTCAATCCTAAAGGAAATCAACTCTGAATATTCCTTGGAATGACTGATGCTAAAGCTGAAGCTCCAATACTTTGGCTACTTGATGTTAGTGACAACTCATTGGAAAACACCCTGATTCTGGGAAACATTTAGAGCAAAAGGAGGAGGGGACAGAGGATGAGATGGTTTGATGGCATCATTGGCTCAAAGGACATGAGTTTTAGCAAACTCTGGAAGATGGTGAAGAACAGGGAAACCTGGAGTGCTCCGGTCCACGGGGTTGCAAAGAGTCAGACACGACTGAGCAAGTGAATAACAAGAAAAACTTATTTGAGAATATCACATTGTATACCTTGAAAAGATACAGCTTTTTGTTTGTTTGTTTTTGGGTGTATTCTGTGTGGCTTCACCAGTAGATAGAAGTCTCAGAAGCTTTCATCTTGGTTCTTGGTACTTTTACCAGGCACCCTGTAACTTTGCTCATTTTGCTTCAAACACCTCCCATTCTAAATCATATTCATGACTACAACATTTTGTTGAGTCCTTTGAGTTCTTTCATCAAATCACTGAACCTAAAGGTGGTTTTGCCATCCTCTGATACAAGCAATCAGCCACTGATCACCTGAAGTTGAAAGGTTCCTGGGTAGTGTTCATTTAATTACTTATTAGGAATGTTAAGGCAAACTGTCATGGGCTCATCACTATACATACAGAACTAACCAAAGACACAGAAAAAAGTTGATTCTTGGGAAGATCAAAGCTTGTGCCTAGCAATGTCTTATGTGGATATTCAACTTCTCCTTTGTTGCTTATGTAGGTTGCCAAGAGGGAAGCTCTGGAATTCACCCCATTTGCTATAGATGTTGGGTTCTGTCATATTGACTGTGCTCATGTGTACCAAAACAAAGAGGAGATTGGCCAGGCCATTCGAAGCAAGATTGCAGATGGCATTGTGAAGAGTGAAGACATATTCTGCACTTCAATGGTACTGTGTGTATTGTGTGTGTGCCTGTGTGCAAGTGGTGCAGCTGTGGTGAGCATGACACTAACTTATGTTGAACATGATGAGTTAATCTTGTCTTTTACTCTTTCAAGTTGAGCAGATTTGGTGGTGCTTCCTTTGGTGAGTCAAATCTCTTAACTGTATAGGAAATTGGGAGACATGGCCTACACTCTTGCNCAAAGCATATATTCAGAAAAGTGAAAAAATAAAATGTGCAATTTAATGAATAACTACTAAGCATACTACCTTACTCCCACGATTACCACAGGTCCAGAAGTTAAACATTGTTAGCACACAGACACCTTTCCGCTCTGTATTTCTTTCCTGATTCCAACTCTTCTTCCCCTTTATACAGAAGCATCATTCTAAATTTCGTGACATTCATTTGGGTTTTATAGTCTGTTTCTATTATTTTGGTCATTATTAAGAAATCACAACATGCGTACTTCATTTATCAAAGTCTCAAGTTACATATACTTTTTCTGTTCCCCTAGACAATCTGTTTTAGGTTGACAGTTTCATTCAGTACTCTAAAGATATAAGATGTAATTCCACTGTATCAAAACTTTTATTGTTGATCTTGAGATACCACCTGTCAGTCTAACAGTTGCTTTTTAGAAAAAAGTCAGTCTCTTTTTCCCTGGTTGTTTTCAAGATTTTTATTATAATATGTCAACTGAAGAGCTTCCTGATGAAAGTGAAAGAGGTGAGTGAAAAGGTTGGCTTAAAACTCAACATTGAGAAAACTAAGATCATGGCATCTAGTCCCATCACTTCACGGCAAATAGATGGGGAAACAGTGGAAACAGTGACAGACTTTATTTTGGGGGGGGGCTCCAAAATCACTGCAGTTGGTGACTACAGCCATGAAATTAAAAGATGCCTGCTCCTTGGAAGAGAAGTTATGACCAACCTAGATAGCATATTAAAAAAGGAGACATTACTTTGCCATCAAAGGTCCGTCTAGTCAAAGCTATGGTTTTTCCAGTAGTCATGTACAGATGTGAGTGTTGAGCTATAAAGAAAGCTGAATACCGAAGAATTAGATGCTTTTGAACTGTGGTGTTAGAGAAGACCCTTGAGAGTCCCTTGAACTGCAAGGAGATCACATCAGTCCATCCTAAAGGAGATCAGTTCTGGGTGTTCATTGGAGGGACTGATGGTGAAGGTGAAACTCCTATACTTTGGCCACTTGATGGGAAGAGCTGACTCATTTGAAAAGACCCTGATGCTGGGAAAGACTGAGGGCAGGAGGAGAAGGGGGTGACAGAGGATGAGATGGTTGTATGGCATCACCAACTCGATGGACATGGGTTTGGGTAGACTCCAGGAGTTGGTGATGGATAGAGAGGCCTGGCGTGCTGTTTGGCCTGGCGTGCTGGTGTGGTTCATGGGCTTTCAAAGAGTCGGACACGACTGAGCAACTGAACTGAACTGAACTGAACTGAATAGTAATTCCAATCACCTTAAACAAAGTTCAATTATTGAGATTTTTCTGGACCATTGGAGTGATTTGAAGGTGGGGCATAATCTGGATGAAAACTGGTTTACTTCTGCTTTACCTGTATTCCAACAATGCAAACCTTGGGGATTTCACCTTACCAAGGAGAAATTTGATAAAAATGTCTTTTACCAGATTTCTCACTTTCAGACTCTGGAAGTTGAGACATGAAAACAAAAGCAAGCTCTCAAAGTAAAAGCAAGTTCTAACCTTTGCTTCTCTCCTTGGATTCTGGTTTTTTAAGTTTAATCTAGTTAATTTCTTCTTTATTTTCACCATTTAATCTTTTAAACTAATAATTTTAGGCATTTCATTCAGCATTTTTAGTTATTTCGGTGTAGGGGTTAGTTTGAAAAATCTGGACTGCCATAACTGAAAAATGGAATACTTGTGTATATTTTCACAATCAAATCCTCAAGTTGAAAATCTATTCCCTAACAATATGAGCTATAGAAAGCCTAGAGATATTAAAAAAATAAGTAACTATGGTAAATCTTAAATAAAATTGACACACTAGTATAAGCAGAGTTGTGGCAAGTGAATTCTCCTGCATAATGCTAGTTCTGTTAAAAAGTGGAACAGTTCTCTCCAAAAGCAACATGGCCATGTAGAGTGTCATTAGAGTCTTTAAAGATTTTCACTACATGTTGAAATATTTACATGAAATCAAAATGTTGGAAATAACCCCAACCAGTCAACATGAATAGAATGCTTTAACAAGTTATTCTAGATTGACATTAAACCTTTTGTATAAGCATTAAAAAGGATAATTATTATGACTATGTAAAAAATAGAACATTTATAATATAATATTAAATGCCAATAGAAGAACATTAAGTAATATGTTTGCTATATAAAATACGTATATATTTGGAAGGTAAAGAGCAAAAAATGCACAAATAGTATATCTATTTCACTGAAATAGGAGCAAAAGGTAATTTTTTTCCTTAAAAATTCTTTGTACTTGTTACATAGTTTTCTCCAGAATAAAACCAGGGATTTCAAAATTTAAACTAGCAACAGTAATGCTAATAATTTTTCCAAAACAATTTCAGTATGAAATTTCATCATATTAAAAAGAAAGAAGAAAAAAGGAAAAAGGAAGGCCGAGAGTTGTTTCAACTTAGAATCTGCAACCAGTCCAAAACCATTTCAGCTTCTTTCTTCTGTGATCCCCTATGTAGCTCACAAAAACAACTTTGGCTTCCTATAAGCTTCAAATTTGTTTTTAAAAATGAGAAAGTAAATAGAAAACCTGGATCTTTATCATCAGACTTTGATTCAGTTCTCAATAGATGAGGTTCAGAGAAATATTTCTATCATTTGAAAATAATTTTCATTTGTTCTTTCACTCTCTTGGAGCATTAGTGTAAATATATATTTGTACATAACCATTCATTTTTAGTTTAAGCTGTTTTGTGCTTTAAAATTTTTTTTTCCTAAACTATGTCTTTTCCTGAATTTCTCATTGCTTGACTAAAGTGCTAATCCTCCTTCAATTTTAATTTTCAAAGTCACTTTCTCCAAGTGGCATTATCTGAATTCTTCAATCAAAATTAGGACCAGGTACCTATATTTGAATAGTACTCCATTTCTAGCATTAATTATGGTGCATGACTGCTTATTTATTTGTCATCTGTCTCCAGTACGAAGTCTGCCAAAAGGAAGGAACCACTTCTGCTTGATTTATACTATGTAAATGTATTATTTAATATATTAAATATTATATACTTAGGTATGATAAGTCTCTGTTTAGCTTTTTTCCTCATTCACAGTTCTACCTTCATATTCTATATTTTGGTTGTGAAGTTCTTTCATTTTGTTGCAATGATGGTGACTTTCTGAAGAGAAAGGATGACTTTTGTAATCAAATATAATGATTAGAGGAACAAAATCATAAAATTTTGCTTTTTTTTTTTTGCCCAGGAGAATTCAATGATTCTGCTGCATCTGAGATGTTCATATTTCACAATGGAGGTGTACAAATTTTATGCAAATACCCTGATACTGTTCGACAATTTAAAATGCAGTTGCTGAAAGGGAATAATGTACTCTGTGATCTCACTAAGATTAAGGGAAGTGAAGACACGGTATCCACCAAGAATCTGAATGCCTGCAAATTTCAGTTATCCAATAATAGTGTCTCTTTTTTTCTATATAATTTGGACAGTTCTTATGCCAGCTATTACATCTGCAAATTGTCAATTTTTGATCCTCCTCCTTTTCAAGTAGATATTCTAAGCAGAGAATATTTGAATATTTATGGTAAGATATTGTTTTCATCTTCTAGACTTAAGAGTATATATGCATTTTAACATTTTAACAAACAAGTATCATATAAACTGCTGAGTTAGAAATAGGTCATATTGTCTTTAAAACAGACATGCTGTTGAAAATCAGGAAAAAAATAGAACAAATGTCAAAACCCATGGCTTAAGAGCTATTACCTCTATTCACCCAAAGTTTAAGGTTTGGATTTTTTGTTGGGGTGTGTGGAATTAAGTGAGATGATTGAAAACAATAGTTTTCTACATTACTTTTCTTACTGTTTTGCAAGAACAGAGACAGTAAAGTCTTTTCCATTAACCACATCTGTAGACATATATGAACATAGGGTCTTTTTGGTTTTATTTTTGGATCCTTGCTATCATACTGAGATGATGTTATTTATTAACTATTTACTGCATGTCATGGTTGTACTGAAGAAAAACTATTTGATTAAATAGCTCTTTTAAATTTAGTAAATGAACTTATAATTCAGCAGTGAAAGGGGAGATTTGATTCTGAGAGTTTTTCCTTATCTAATCTTTTTTTTTTTTTAACCCAGAATCACAGCTTTGTTGCCAGCTGAAGTTCTGGTTACCCATAGGATGTGCAGCTTTTGTTATAGTCTGCATCTTTGGATGTGTCCTCATGTGTTGGCTTACAAAAAAGGTGAGCAATGTCTATCTTTTCTTGCACTAGCTTTACTGGGGTATATCAGCAGTTCTTTATTCATCAGAGTATGTATTGCTTTTGCCAGAATAATTTGATTAACAGACAGATAATATCTTTTCTTTAAGATGTGCCTATTAATTAAACTACTAACTTGGAACAGAAGCTTATTTACTTTATAGCCACTTCATTCCAAGAAGAATTCAGTGGCTTCCAGGGAGATATGTCATTATTATTATTCCAAAATGCTGAGGGAAAGGGGCCATGGAAAGACCAAAAGGGAAAAGGAAGGTTAAAAGATTTTTTAAAAAAGATGCTTTCAACTTTAAAAAATATTATTCCATGTGGACTGCAAATCTGATTCTAAGTTTCCAAAGTCAGGGCAGATGAAACTGTTATAAGCTTTCCTCAACTTATCAATTAAGAAACAATCAGTGAGAAAGTCTTGGAAGATGCCATCGGTAGTTGGGAAAGAAACTGCCAGTTTTTTTTACATGGTAAGTTATTAGGACTCCTTGCTTTTAAAGAAAATCACTGAAAAGTTATGCAGAAAGATAAAAGAACGATAACAACAAAAATCTCTCTGTGCTGGAGAATATTCAATCTATCACAAAATGGGTTCTCAAAGAAATTATACCATTCTGAGTATTACGCAAAGATGTTAGCACCTTCAAGTACATCCACAGTCTGGCCACACAGTATGTATATTTGTTTCCAGAAAGGAGTTTGAAAAGAAAGACAAAGAAGGAAGAGAGTAAGATAAGTCCTGTGGTCTAAAGTCTACTGCGGAAGGAAAAGTAAAGGCATAAATGAGAAAAGATATTGAGCAAAAAGCCTTTTATTTAAAGTCCTTTACATATATGGTTCCCCTTGAAGGTGGAGGTCGCTCAGTTGTGTCCANCAGTAAAGTCTTTTCCATTAACCACATCTGTAGACATATATGAACATAGGGTCTTTTTGGTTTTATTTTTGGATCCTTGCTATCATACTGAGATGATGTTATTTATTAACTATTTACTGCATGTCATGGTTGTACTGAAGAAAAACTATTTGATTAAATAGCTCTTTTAAATTTAGTAAATGAACTTATAATTCAGCAGTGAAAGGGGAGATTTGATTCTGAGAGTTTTTCCTTATCTAATCTTTTTTTTTTTTTAACCCAGAATCACAGCTTTGTTGCCAGCTGAAGTTCTGGTTACCCATAGGATGTGCAGCTTTTGTTATAGTCTGCATCTTTGGATGTGTCCTCATGTGTTGGCTTACAAAAAAGGTGAGCAATGTCTATCTTTTCTTGCACTAGCTTTACTGGGGTATATCAGCAGTTCTTTATTCATCAGAGTATGTATTGCTTTTGCCAGAATAATTTGATTAACAGACAGATAATATCTTTTCTTTAAGATGTGCCTATTAATTAAACTACTAACTTGGAACAGAAGCTTATTTACTTTATAGCCACTTCATTCCAAGAAGAATTCAGTGGCTTCCAGGGAGATATGTCATTATTATTATTCCAAAATGCTGAGGGAAAGGGGCCATGGAAAGACCAAAAGGGAAAAGGAAGGTTAAAAGATTTTTTAAAAAAGATGCTTTCAACTTTAAAAAATATTATTCCATGTGGACTGCAAATCTGATTCTAAGTTTCCAAAGTCAGGGCAGATGAAACTGTTATAAGCTTTCCTCAACTTATCAATTAAGAAACAATCAGTGAGAAAGTCTTGGAAGATGCCATCGGTAGTTGGGAAAGAAACTGCCAGTTTTTTTTACATGGTAAGTTATTAGGACTCCTTGCTTTTAAAGAAAATCACTGAAAAGTTATGCAGAAAGATAAAAGAACGATAACAACAAAAATCTCTCTGTGCTGGAGAATATTCAATCTATCACAAAATGGGTTCTCAAAGAAATTATACCATTCTGAGTATTACGCAAAGATGTTAGCACCTTCAAGTACATCCACAGTCTGGCCACACAGTATGTATATTTGTTTCCAGAAAGGAGTTTGAAAAGAAAGACAAAGAAGGAAGAGAGTAAGATAAGTCCTGTGGTCTAAAGTCTACTGCGGAAGGAAAAGTAAAGGCATAAATGAGAAAAGATATTGAGCAAAAAGCCTTTTATTTAAAGTCCTTTACATATATGGTTCCCCTTGAAGGTGGAGGTCGCTCAGTTGTGTCCAACTCTTTGTGACCCCGTGGACTACACAGTCCATGGAATTCTCCAGGCCAGAATACTGGAGTGAGTAGCCTTTCCCTTCTCCAGGGGATCTTCCCAACCCAGGGATTGAATCCAGGTCTTCCAAATTGCAGGCGGATTATTACCCAGCTGAGCTACAAGGGAAGCCCAAGAATACTGGAGTTGGTAGCCTTTCCCTTCTCCAGGGAATCTTCCTGACCCAGAGATCAAACTGGGATCTCCTGCATTGCAGGCAGATTTTTTACCAACTGAGCTATCAGGGAATCCCAAAGTCAAGAGCCTAAGTCACAGTTAATACTTTGTCACATACTGCTTCAACAAAGAATAGAAATCAATAACACACACACACAGAGGAATGGAGATGGGGAAGAGGAGAAGACAAACCATGTTTCTGACTTTTCTTGCAGAAGTATCCCACCAGCGTGCACGACCCTAACAGTGAATACATGTTCATGGCAGCAGTGAACACTGCTAAAAAGCCTGCACCCACAGGTACAGTGGCACACGGGGATTTGGGAAGGGAAGAGTGTTCTTTACATGAAGCCTATAATTTTAATTTTTATATTAAAAGAAGGGAAGATGTCTCTAAGACAGAATTTTAGTATTTTCTGTAAAAAAGCCAAAGTTTCATTTTCACTGAATTGATGCTTTGTCTCGTTCATTGAAAATAAAGAATATGGTAGAGCTCAAAGTTTGCAATAGGAGCCAAGTTTGCAATAGAGGCTGGGTCAAACTCCATGGGAAATGTAGAACAGGTGCTCAGTCTTGAAACATGAAGAAGAGTTTGGAAAGGGTATGTGTCTCCCTGTGTGCGTGTATATGTGTGTGTGTTTATAAGAGGCAGAAGAAAGGAGAAGTTTTGTTGAATGGGCTTGGCACATAAAGAGCTTATAAAGCATTTATGCTATATTTCTGTTACAGATGTGACCCGTAATTTGGAACTCCCTGGCACCCAGGCATGAACCACGGTGGCCAGTTCTCTACAACTTGGAGGGCAAGATTCTCTGTTTCCTGGACCACAGAGAGTCTGACTTGATTTGACTACATACATCTTCTGTTAGAGTTTTGTTCAGTCTGGACCAGTGACTATGTCAGTCAATAGGGATTTGAACAGACTGCCTTAGTACTGTTGAGTTTTCTCAAAACAAATACCCTCTTGCAACTAGCTTTATAGAAAGCCCAATTCATGTGTGCTCAACAAACAGACCTCACTGGGATGGAATCCCTGTTTTCACATCTGCTTCTAGCAAAGCACCAGCCAGGAGAACAAACACATCTACAAAAATGTTTTAAAGATGTCCGGGGTACCAAATCTGCAAAGCAAATGGGCAGCTGAGAGCCAGAGTCTATGTGCATTTCACTACAGACTACCTCTTCTTTCTGTAGGGATGACCATTCCTTTCATAATCGAGCAGTCAAGGGAGATGCTTGAAAACTGTAGTTATTTTATTTCTGAGGTGTGGATGTGTAACAATAGCATACTAATACATTTGTACACAACACTCTTTTCTAACTTCTTAACCCCAGTTGACCACTGCCCCAACAATTTAGATGCTTTCTTCTGCCCTCAATTTTCCTTTTAAAAATGCTTCTACCTAACTACGTGACAGGCATATGGAGCCGGGAGCTACTGTCTACATTTTTTCCTTCTGCTGTTCATTTACATATATGTAGTTGCAGTCTAGTGAATATAACTTGCCTGTATTCTCTCTAAATAAGCATAATTTTGCTCCAAAGAGATATCTTATTTTCCCAAAGTTCCCAAAATTTTCCAGATGTCCTTACAATGTATTCTATGAAAAAGATTTACTTTGCATTCAGTTTACTTTCCAAATAGTTTACTTTGCTGACATGTTGACACCAGTGGTAGGAAGCATTGCTCAGAATCAAAAGTGACTTCATTTTTTGACACTTTTTTCTTCTATTTTTATGTTTTGATGGTGCTATTAATTACAAATCAGCCTATTTTTGGAGATCATGCTAAAATTTTGAACAAACTAAAAAAAACGTCTTTCTTTGTCAAACATTGTCCTGGAAGGTAAAGCCCATGATCCATTCAGTAGAAGGTTGAAGTTCTTAGAGGTCACTGCCAAGCTTCAGCCATGATGCCGCTATTTGTTACAGGTTGAAGTGGCCCCCATCAGCCTGGAGCAGCTATCCAGACCTGGATGGAATTCCCAGAATTGAGAGACTCTACTGAGCCAGGACAACCAGGTGCTCTTGCTCCCGGGGGCTGAGGCCACCCTGGGAACCAGAGTGGGTCTGCCTGACTTTTCTTCCAGGATCTGTGATGAAACACAGATGTGTCAGGAAAACATCTGTATGATCCCCTCTCCTAGTAACCATTCAGCCTGGAAACTGGCCCTGGCTCTTCAAGACAGACTTCCTCTGCACTCATTTGGCTGTAGAGATTCTGAAGTACATGTTACATGTGATTATTCTTAGCTGAAATATTTTCCTCACTTTCTGTCTGCATGCCCAAGGCTTCTGAAGCAGCCAATGTGTATGTGACATTTTCAATTTAGGTAAAAAGGGATTATTTAGTAGTTTTAGAATGTGTGGTTGCCTGCTTATCATTACTTTACAAGTGAGACCTGATATGTCATTATGCATACTTATATTATTTTAAGCATGTGTGATGCTGGATATGTACAGTACAGTACTGAATGTGTAATTTGAATCAAGTACGATGTTCTACTGAGTTGGACAACCTGGCTGGCTTTGCAGAGGTGTTCCTAGAATTGTTTGTGGCTTTCTGCATGGGGTGTCAAGTGGGGAGGACAGCTCTCAGGTGGTCCACTTCTCCTGGTTGTCCGAGTTGTACTCTGAAACACCTGCGTCCTTAGCCCTGTATGTTTCAAAGGGAATTATTAAAGGATACAATTTCTGTGAAATAAAAGCTGGTTTTAAGAGGAGCTAATTATGAAATAGATTTTACTAGTAGTAGGAAGCTGAAGAATAAACATTTGATACTCAGCAACTGAAAATATCTGTTTTCTTGGAGGAGGGAAACGATGACTGTAGCTAGCACGTGCAAATCTGACCTCGTTCTTAAAGACTGTCACACAGCTTGGAACAGTTGCTCTTTTGATTCTCGTTTTTTTTGTTTTTTTTTTTAAATTGAGGCCATCACAAACATATAGTTGGAAGGCCATCAAAATGCCCTAATAGGGCATTAGTTCTAAGTTTTTGACCTAATAGCCTATCACCTCCAACTGGTATGTATTTCATATAAACAAGACCCTTTTCTCCATAAACACAATACTATCATCAACATCAGAAAATTTGCATGGTTACATTGCTAATTCTCAGACCACATTCAAGTTTTTCCAGATGTCCTTATAATGTATTCTATGCAAAAGATTCTATCCAGAATCTCCCTTTGCATTTAGTTGTCACACCTTTGTTGTGAACTTTGGTCNATTTTAGTATTTTCTGTAAAAAAGCCAAAGTTTCATTTTCACTGAATTGATGCTTTGTCTCGTTCATTGAAAATAAAGAATATGGTAGAGCTCAAAGTTTGCAATAGGAGCCAAGTTTGCAATAGAGGCTGGGTCAAACTCCATGGGAAATGTAGAACAGGTGCTCAGTCTTGAAACATGAAGAAGAGTTTGGAAAGGGTATGTGTCTCCCTGTGTGCGTGTATATGTGTGTGTGTTTATAAGAGGCAGAAGAAAGGAGAAGTTTTGTTGAATGGGCTTGGCACATAAAGAGCTTATAAAGCATTTATGCTATATTTCTGTTACAGATGTGACCCGTAATTTGGAACTCCCTGGCACCCAGGCATGAACCACGGTGGCCAGTTCTCTACAACTTGGAGGGCAAGATTCTCTGTTTCCTGGACCACAGAGAGTCTGACTTGATTTGACTACATACATCTTCTGTTAGAGTTTTGTTCAGTCTGGACCAGTGACTATGTCAGTCAATAGGGATTTGAACAGACTGCCTTAGTACTGTTGAGTTTTCTCAAAACAAATACCCTCTTGCAACTAGCTTTATAGAAAGCCCAATTCATGTGTGCTCAACAAACAGACCTCACTGGGATGGAATCCCTGTTTTCACATCTGCTTCTAGAAAAGCACCAGCCAGGAGAACAAACACATCTACAAAAATGTTTTAAAGATGTCCGGGGTACCAAATCTGCAAAGCAAATGGGCAGCTGAGAGCCAGAGTCTATGTGCATTTCACTACAGACTACCTCTTCTTTCTGTAGGGATGACCATTCCTTTCATAATCGAGCAGTCAAGGGAGATGCTTGAAAACTGTAGTTATTTTATTTCTGAGGTGTGGATGTGTAACAATAGCATACTAATACATTTGTACACAACACTCTTTTCTAACTTCTTAACCCCAGTTGACCACTGCCCCAACAATTTAGATGCTTTCTTCTGCCCTCAATTTTCCTTTTAAAAATGCTTCTACCTAACTACGTGACAGGCATATGGAGCCGGGAGCTACTGTCTACATTTTTTCCTTCTGCTGTTCATTTACATATATGTAGTTGCAGTCTAGTGAATATAACTTGCCTGTATTCTCTCTAAATAAGCATAATTTTGCTCCAAAGAGATATCTTATTTTCCCAAAGTTCCCAAAATTTTCCAGATGTCCTTACAATGTATTCTATGAAAAAGATTTACTTTGCATTCAGTTTACTTTCCAAATAGTTTACTTTGCTGACATGTTGACACCAGTGGTAGGAAGCATTGCTCAGAATCAAAAGTGACTTCATTTTTTGACACTTTTTTCTTCTATTTTTATGTTTTGATGGTGCTATTAATTACAAATCAGCCTATTTTTGGAGATCATGCTAAAATTTTGAACAAACTAAAAAAAACGTCTTTCTTTGTCAAACATTGTCCTGGAAGGTAAAGCCCATGATCCATTCAGTAGAAGGTTGAAGTTCTTAGAGGTCACTGCCAAGCTTCAGCCATGATGCCGCTATTCGTTACAGGTTGAAGTGGCCCCCATCAGCCTGGAGCAGCTATCCAGACCTGGATGGAATTCCCAGAATTGAGAGACTCTACTGAGCCAGGACAACCAGGTGCTCTTGCTCCCGGGGGCTGAGGCCACCCTGGGAACCAGAGTGGGTCTGCCTGACTTTTCTTCCAGGATCTGTGATGAAACACAGATGTGTCAGGAAAACATCTGTATGATCCCCTCTCCTAGTAACCATTCAGCCTGGAAACTGGCCCTGGCTCTTCAAGACAGACTTCCTCTGCACTCATTTGGCTGTAGAGATTCTTAAGTACATGTTACATGTGATTATTCTTAGCTGAAATATTTTCCTCACTTTCTGTCTGCATGCCCAAGGCTTCTGAAGCAGCCAATGTGTATGTGACATTTTCAATTTAGGTAAAAAGGGATTATTTAGTAGTTTTAGAATGTGTGGTTGCCTGCTTATCATTACTTTACAAGTGAGACCTGATATGTCATTATGCATACTTATATTATTTTAAGCATGTGTGATGCTGGATATGTACAGTACAGTACTGAATGTGTAATTTGAATCAAGTACGATGTTCTACTGAGTTGGACAACCTGGCTGGCTTTGCAGAGGTGTTCCTAGAATTGTTTGTGGCTTTCTGCATGGGGTGTCAAGTGGGGAGGACAGCTCTCAGGTGGTCCACTTCTCCTGGTTGTCCGAGTTGTACTCTGAAACACCTGCGTCCTTAGCCCTGTATGTTTCAAAGGGAATTATTAAAGGATACAATTTCTGTGAAATAAAAGCTGGTTTTAAGAGGAGCTAATTATGAAATAGATTTTACTAGTAGTAGGAAGCTGAAGAATAAACATTTGATACTCAGCAACTGAAAATATCTGTTTTCTTGGAGGAGGGAAACGATGACTGTAGCTAGCACGTGCAAATCTGACCTCGTTCTTAAAGACTGTCACACAGCTTGGAACAGTTGCTCTTTTGATTCTCGTTTTTTTTGTTTTTTTTTTTAAATTGAGGCCATCACAAACATATAGTTGGAAGGCCATCAAAATGCCCTAATAGGGCATTAGTTCTAAGTTTTTGACCTAATAGCCTATCACCTCCAACTGGTATGTATTTCATATAAACAAGACCCTTTTCTCCATAAACACAATACTATCATCAACATCAGAAAATTTGCATGGTTACATTGCTAATTCTCAGACCACATTCAAGTTTTTCCAGATGTCCTTATAATGTATTCTATGCAAAAGATTCTATCCAGAATCTCCCTTTGCATTTAGTTGTCACACCTTTGTTGTGAACTTTGGTCTGGACAGTTCCTCAGCCTTGATTCCTATGGCTTTGGCTCTTTTGAAGATTATAAGCAGTTATTCTGTAGAAGGTCCTTTGATTTGGCTCAGTCTGGTGTTTCTTTGTAATTAAAATCAGCTTTTATTGACCTTTACCCAAAATAACATGGAAGCGATGCTGCTGCTGCTGCTGCTAAGTCGCTTTAGTCATGTCCGACTCTGTGTGACCCCATAGATTGCAGCCCACCAGGCACCCCCATACCTGGGATTCTCCAGGCAAGAACACTGGAGTGGGTTGCCATGCCTTCTCTGGGAAGCGATGCTACTTTCTTTTAATTGCATCTTGTCAGGTGGTTCGAAATCTCAACTTTACGTTACTGACAACAAGCATTTTGATCCCTTGACTAAGCTGTTATCTGTCAAGCTTGCTGCTACTGCTGCTAAGTCGCTTCAGTCATGTCCGACTCTGTGCGACCCCATAGACGGCAGCCCACCAGGCTCCCCCGCCCCTGGGATTCTCCAGGCAAGAACACTGGAGTGGGTTGTCATGTCCTTTTCCAATGCATGAAAGTGGAAAGTGAAAGTGAAGTCGCTCAGTTGTGTCCGACTCTTAGCGACCCCATGGACTGCAGCCTACCAGGCTCCTCCACCCATGGGATTTTCCAGGCAAGAGTACTGGAGTGGGTCGCCATTACCTTCTTATCTGTCACGCTTCTCGTCTGTAAAGTTAACTCTTTCCTGTTTATAGTGACAGTTTATAGGTAGGTACTTTCAAGTTTTGTGAATCATCTGTTCCTCATTGAAGTGTCAATCTAGTCATTTGTCCATCTATTTAATATATATGTATGATTTCCTGTTTTATTCAGTAGCAAACATTTATTACTATCTTTACTGTGTTTTGATGCTTGAATTGTCCCATCCTTGGCCAGTGGGCGGCTACTCACACTGGCTCTGGTGTCTTTCTACAAGGTCTCCATCATTCTTTCAGCACTTCCTTGCTTTCTAGCAGAACAAGATCCCGCAGGCTCAGCTTGTGTTTTCCCCTGCCCCAGTCCTGGAATCAGCTGTTTCCCCATGAATGCCTGATTTCTTTAAGTGGACAATGGTTTTTAGAAGCCAAGATTTAAGCATTAGTAAGTGTTCATTCCTATTGGGAT
>SJYW01041615.1:856439-915050 GCA_006410735.1 Raphicerus campestris | reverse complement strand
AGAAGGGGACGACCAAGGATGAGATGGCTGGATGGCATCACAGACTTGATGGACGTGAGTCTGAGTGAACTCCAGGAGCTGGTGATGGACAGGGAGGCCTGGCGTGCTGCGATTCATGTGGTTGCAAAGAGTCGGACACGACTGAGCAACTGAACTGAACTGAGGGCGTATCACCTAACCAGGGAGGATCCAGGGTGAGTGGGCCAGATGGTCAGGCTGCCTGAAGTGCACCTCTCCCCGGGATGTGTTCCACTGGGTTCTAATGACGCATTTACCAGCAATCCTATTTCAGATATAAATGTTCTGAGGAATCGAGCGTCTTCAGTAGCATCCCTGATGCCTGCCCTTTGAGACTGAACCAGGACAATTGTTGACCCCATGACAGTTCTCAGAGATGGGGGAAGACGAGAACTTCCGTGTGGGTGGCTGGGACCTGAGAGATCTGGGAAGAATGCTCTAGCAGGCAGGTGCCTTTTTCATAAGCATTCATGAAATGTTGTCCATGGGCCCCTGAACCTTCACCATGGTGGACCTAATGCTCACCAACAATGGGGCAGCTCTTCCCACTTCCAGAAGCTCCCGAGTTCCATCAGTGAAGGCCACTGATTGGATCAGTACAAATTTGCTGCCAAAAAATGTAAGGTCCATTCCACCCCTGCATATGTATCTGGAAAAAAAAGTGAAAACACTAATTCAGAAAGACACATGCGCGCCATTCACAATAGTCAAGGCGTGGAAGCAACCTACGTGCCCATCAGCAGCAACAACTGGATAAAGAAGATATCCAGGGTGTGTGCGTGTACGCACACACATACAGAATGTGAGCTATAAAAAAAGAAATTCTGCCATTTGCAGCAATGTGGATGGACCGAGAGAGTATCATGCTTGGTGAAATAAGTCAGAGGAAGGCAAACACTGTATATCACTTATATGTGAAATCTAAGAAATAACACAAAGGAATATACATATGCAAAACAGAGACTCACAGACATAAAAAAGCAAGCTTGTGGTTACCAGAGGGGAGGGAGAGGGACAAATCAAGGGTGTGAGATGAACAGATACAGACTGCTATACATAAAATAGATGAACAATCAGGATTTACCAAGTAGCGCAGGGAATGATGGGCTTCCCTGGTAGCTCAGACAGTAAAGAATCTGCCTGCAATGCAGGAGTCCCAGATTCGATCCCCAGATGAGGAAGATCCCCTGGAGAAGGAAACGGGCCACTCCAATACTCTTGCCTGGAGAACCCCGGGGACAGAGGAGCCTGGTGGGCTAGAGTCTGTGGGGTTGCAGTCAGACACAGCTAAGCGACTAAACACAGACACACACGTACAGAAAGTTACACCCGTGATCTTGTAATAACCGACAATGGAGAATGACCGGCAAGGGCTGAGCCACTATGCCGTGCACCTGAATCTAGAATTATGCTGTAAGCCAACTACACACTTCAATTAAAAAACAAAAATACGGTCTGCAGATGGCCCAGCCGTGAGGGAGCGGAGGAAGTCAATGACCCCGCCTGCCACGTGACCTAAGATGAACAACACTTCTTCCCCCAAACCACCGTGACGGTGACACCACCGCACTCACACCACAGCTAATTCCTCATCACGCAGCTTTCACAAGTGAGTGATGGGGAGGATATTTATCAGGGAAATCTTTCTGTCGATGTAGCCACCCAGAGTACTGAATGTTTTTCTTCTTCAATTTCTGTCTTGTGCTTCCTGCAGAAGCAAATAAGAATGAGTTAAGGCGCCTCTCTGGGAAGGCAGGAGATAAATATACATGTTTCAGAACCAAGAAACATCCCGCCTGTAAAGGATGGGGGCTGAAAAGAGAGGAGTAAGATGTAACGTGGCAGCCCAAGGGTCCAGCGTGGTTGGCAAATGTGTTTTGTTTGAAACAAGCAGTGTGGTTGGGTTTTTTTTTTTTTTTATGTTTAAAATATGTAAACATTCAGATATCTAAAATAAAAAATCCAGTTATCTGGCTTCTCTGGAAAAATAAGTTCTGACCCCATGGTAGGAAAGATGGCAACCGCCTGGCAGAGTGAGGGGGCCGAGGTGCAAGCTCTCTGGTTTGCCTCCACCCTCCCAGCCCACCTCACTCGTTCGAAAGTCCCGTGTCCCAGGAACCCAGTCAGTCCTGGCCAAACCAAGACGGTTGCCCACCTTAGGTATCCGCCTGGTCCCAAGAAACAGAGGCGATAATACTCACATGGTTTGTGTTTCATGCTAAGCAGAGTTCTAAGCATCTTAACCAAATTAACTCCCTTAATCTTCACAGAAACCTCATCGTATGAGGGAGGTACTAAAACCATCCTCGTTACTACAGATGAGAAACTGACACACAGATAGCTGAAGTCATACCCAGCCCAGAGGACTCTGCTATGGGCTGGGGCTTCAGTCTCATTCCGTGCGTGTGTGTGCACACGCGTGTGTGTTAGTCACTCAGTTGTGTCTGACTCTTTGCGACCCCATGGACTCTAGCCCACCAGGCTCCTCTGTCCATGGAATTTCCCAGGCGAGAATACTGGAGTGGGTTGCCATTTCCTTCTCCAGGGGATCTTCCTGACCCAGGAATCAAACCTGGGTCTCCCACATCGCAGGCAGATACTTTACCGTCTAAGGCACCGGGGTCTCTAATCCAGGTGAGCCAAGGCCCCTCATTTTAGGCTGACGTGAAAGGAAGGCACATGGCCTGCTTCTCACCCACTTACCCCCGTGGCTCCGTGTGGCAGGTGTGTTCCTTGCCCGTGTTAGTTGCTCAGCTGAGAGTCTATAAAGATGAAATACTTGAAGCTGTGGCAGCTACTTTGTGACAGAGGTCAAGCTTAAGGATGGAAAGCCAACAGATTCAGGGTCGTGGAATGGAAAAGTCCAGCCATCAAACCTCTTATGGAGTGACCCCACCTCCAGATTCATTTATAATCTGACACTGTGACTTCCTTACCCTGTTATATGCAACTGAAGTAATGCTCAAAATTCTCTAAGCCAGGCTTCAACAGTATGTGAACTGAGAACTTCCTAATGTTCAAGCTGGATTTAGAAAAAGCAGAGGAATTAGAGGTCAAATTGCCAACATCCACTGGGTCATCGAAAAAGCAAGAGGGTTCCAGAAAAACATCTACTTCTGCTTCACTGATCATGCTAAAGCCTTTGACTGTGTGGATCACAGCAAACTGTGGAAAACTCTTAAAGAGGTGGGAACCCCAGCCCACCTGACCTGCCTCTTAAGAAACCTGTATGCAGGAAAGGAACAGTTAGAAGTGGACATGGAACAACAGACTGGTTCCAAATAGGAAAAGGAATACAGTAAGGCTATACATTGTCACCCTGCTTATTTAACTTATGTGCAGAGTACATCATGAGAAACACTGGACCGGATGAAGCACAAGCTGGAATCAAGACTGCTGGGAGAAATATCAATAACCTCAGATATGCAGATGACACCACCCTCATGGCAGAAAGCGAAGAGGAACTAAAGAGCCTCTGGATGAAGATGAATGAGGAGAGTGAAAAAGTTGGCTTAACACTCAACATTCAAAACACTAAGATCATTTCATCCAGTCCCATCACTTCATGGCAAATAGATGGGGGAACAATGGAAACAGTGACAGACTTTATTTTCTTGGGCTCCAAAATCACTGCAGATGGTGACTGCAGCCATGAAACTAAAAGACGCTTGCTTGCTCCTTAGAAGAAAAGCTATGACATACCTACAAACATGTTAAAAAGCAGAGACATTACTTTACCGACAAAGCTATGGTTTCTCTGGTAGTCATGTATGGATATGAGAGTTGGACCATAAAGAAAGCTGAGTGCCAGAGAATTGATGCTTTTGAACTGTGGTGTTGGAGAAGCTTCTTGAGAGTCCCTGGGACTGCAAGATCAAACCAGTCGATCCTAAAGGAAATCAGTCCTGAATGTTCATTGGAAGGACTGATGCTGAGGCTGAAGCTGTAATTCTCTGGCCACTTGATGCGAAGAGCCAGCCCTTTAGAAAAGACCCTGAAGCTGGGAAAGATTGAAGGCAGGAAGAGAAGGGGATGACAGAGGATGAGGTGGTTGGACAGCATCACCAACTCAGTGAACATGAGTTTGAGCAAGCTCTGGAGATTGTGAAGGACAGGGAAGCCTGGCGTGCTGCAGTCCATGGGGTTGCAAACAGTCAGACACAATCGAGCAACTGAACAACCACAAATATCCTAACTAAGACACCATGGAACCCTCAAGAATACCTTTGCTTTTCCCATGAAGTCTAGAGCAGCCTGCTCCCTATTTTCCTTCTCGCTGTGCCCCTCATGACATAGAGATTTCCAAGGTTTAGGGGCACCTCGTAAGCACGAGACACCCCAAACCAGTTTCACTATGCCAGGCACATTAAAGAGATCAGTTGGTAGATAAGCCAAAAGTTCACCATATAGAAGGGAACCAATTCAAGAGAAGGGCCAAGTTTTCCTGCAATTCACTCAATAAGCAACACTGTACGCTGGGCTTCCCAGGTGGCTCAGACAGTAAAGAATCTACCCGAAATGCAGGAGGTCCCCTGGAGAAGGGAATGGCTTACCCGCTTCAGTATTCTTGCCTGGAGAATTCTATGGACAGAGGAGTCTGGCAGGCTACAGTCCATAGGGTCCCAAAGAGTCAGACAAAACTAGCAGCTAACACTTTCACTTTTCTTTGAGTTTCTACCAAAGGCCAAGAACTGTCCAGGTTGTGGTCCCTCATGTCTCTCAGATCACCTCACCCCGTCACAGCATCCTCAGGTCCTGGCTGTGACATTCACTGCCTTTAACAGGATGCTTCACCTTTCTGTGCCTCAGTTTCTCCATCTTTAAAATGGAGATACAATAATCCCAGCCTCCTGAGGTCACTGGGATGATTTAATAAAACAGTGATGGCAATGTTTTCAACAAAGCACCTGGCACGTAGAGATGCTCCATGAAAGTCCGTGATTATCTCTGTTTTGGGGTGGAAAGTGGAATAATTTAGAAAAGCCAGGACACCAGTGTTTCCAGTCTGCAAGTAAGGAGTTTAAAACCCTGAGATTCTCTCAAGGCACTCAAATATCTAAATCTGAGTTTAGACCCAGATCTGTCCAAGTACAGAACCTATGCTAGAGAGTGGAATATTATGTTGAAGTAGGTAATAAAGAGAAGAAAAAAAAAAAAAAAAAAGAATTTTTACCCACATTTGGGATCCTAATAAAAAAGCAAAGCTGGCTTTTGCATGGCAGCCTAAACATTTTTCAGTGAGACCTTTGATTAAAGACAATTACCCTTGGTTTGGTGATAGAAAAGCTGATCTCAGCGAATCAAGAAAGCTATCCTCAAATGACAAATGAAATTAAATATCCACTCAGCTACTCCAGATGGTCTCTGAAGCCATGGAACCACAGGACTTGATTACAATGACAAGCACAGGGTCACGGGCCCGGCTGGAAGAGAACAAAATCCACTTTGAAACGATTCTCCAATGACTTCAATTAACTGTGGGCTAAAGCAGACAGTTAGCTGTATAAGCATAGATCTCTGTGCTTTTAATTAAATTTCCTCTAGTCTAAATGCTGCTTTGAGATTTTCAGAAGGAAAACACAATATCCAGGAAATGCAATTGGATCTGGTGTGTGTGTGTGTTGTATGGAGTTCAGGTGGACCCTACCCACCCAGAAGCACGTGTAAAAGCTCTTTCATTTGATGGCATTTATAATTATTATTAGCAACCTTCTCATAAGACCCACACTCTACTCACTCGGTTCCCATCCATCCTATAAGGGTAAGCAAACTCCAGCCCCTGGGGCCCAGTGTGGGCAGTGCTTGTTTCCCTAAACATAATTCTGGAACACAGGCTCGCTTGTTCATTTCCTCTTCACCTACGACTGGCTGCATGCGGCCCCAGCAGAGTGGAGCCCTTAGGCGGCCAGCAAAGCCCAAAACGTCTGCTGAGCCTTGCAGAGGCCGTAGGACAAAGCCCCCCTGAAGAGGCTGTCGGCTGTGCTCAGGAGTCTGGACTTCATCCAGGAAGTGGCAGGGAGCCACTGAAAGATTCGGAGGAGGCTGCAGAGTGGCTGCGGGGAGCGGGGGAGGGTGAGGCCCCAGCCCTGCCCTGGGCCACTCACCCCACCTGGATGAGGCTGCTCGTTGCAAACTCCTGTGAGGCTACTTGGGCACTGTTGCTGGTGTGGCCAGCCCTCCTGCCAGGGAGCAGAGCCAGCCCCACAGGTCCGGGGGCAGTGCCCCTCCCTGACCAGGCTGCAGCCCTAAGCCAGCAGCTGGAGAGACGCCAGGCTCCCCGTGCCGCATGGCTCCCAGCTGGACGGAGCCCCGGGTGCCCACGAGGTGCCTGCCCCCACAGCAGACCCTCCTGTGTCCTCTTTCCCTTCCCCCATGGCCAACACTAAACCCTTGTCATAAGCTCTGCTTCTGGGGGACCAAACAAGACAGCTGGATCATCCTCTAAGAAAGATTGCTCCGGTTGTCCCTCAGACAGTGACAAGATGGGAGTCCAGAAATCTGGTTGCGACATAAATGACGGGGCCGTGTCCCGGGTACCCGGGCCCTCCCTACCACCAGTCAAGCACCAGGGCCGAACCGGACCCACCTCCCTCCTGGGAGCTCAGGAACCCGGTCTCCTCCACCCACCTGCACGGCGACCCCCAGAACTCCGACACCAGCACCTCTTACCACCTCTCCCTTGACCACACAGCAGCCAGACGGGTCCTGCTCCTCCCTGCTTTGCTCAGAATAAAGCCAACAACCTTCCTCTGAGCTGCAGGCACCTGCCGTGACTTGCGCCCCCTACACGGCTCACCCTGAGCCCCCTCCCCTGCTGCCCCCAACTCACCGGCCCCGGGCTCTGTGCACAGGCCCCCTCTCCCTGCTCCTGCTTCCTCCAGATCCGCGCCTCTTGCCCCACGACCCCTTCCCCTTCCATCCCACTCGAAGATTCCCTTCTCATCAGACCATTCCTGAGCACCCTGTTTTAACGGCATGTCCCCCTCCTAACTTGCAACCCTCCTTCCCTGCCCGGCTTGTCCCCACTGCACCAGCCACCATCCGACGTCAGCGTGGCTCTGACCTGCTGGCTTGGCTGCAGGTTTATCGCCCCTTCCCTCATAGCTCTGCTGGTAAAGGATCCGCCTGCCATGCAGGAGACCCCGGCTCGATTCCTGCGTTGGGAAGATCCGCGGGATAGGCTACCTACTCCAGTGTTTTTGGGCTTCTCTGGTGGCTCAGATGGTAAAGAATCTGCCCACAATGCGGGAGATCTGGGTTTGAGCCCTGGAGAAGGGAACGGCTACCCAGTCCAGTATTCTGGCCTGGAGAATTCCATGGCCTGTACAGAGTCAGACACGACTGAGCAACTTTCACTTCACTTATCACCCCTGCTAGACCACAAGGGCTTCCCTGGCTCAGTGGTAAACGATCCGCCTGCCAATGCAGGCAACCCGCGTTGGATCCCTGGGTCGGGAAGACCCCCTGGAGAAGGAAATGGCAGCCCACTCCAGTATTCTTGCCTGGAGAATCCCATGGACAGAGGAGCCTGGCGGGCTACAGTTCATGGGGCCTCAGAGAATTGGACACGACTGAGTGACTGAACAACAAGCAGGCCATGAGCTCCAGGAGGACAAGAAAATGAGTCTGTTTGTCTTCGCTGTATTCACAGAGCCCAGCAGAGCTGTGCGTGGCAGGAAGGTCCTCAGTGAATACTTATGTGGAGGGAAGAAGCAGGTAGGGAGGACTCCTCTCTTCCCTAAGCAGAGGCATCCACTGCTCCCCACTATTTCAGGTCCAAATCTGCTCGCCCTCTCCCAGGCAGGCAGGCAGGCAGGCAGCAGAAAGGAGTCAGAGAGTGAGCGGCCCCCCCTGGGTCTCAGCTCTAACAGTGTTTCAAGATGTGACCACGTGGAGCCAGCACGGGCTGGACCTGTGTTCAAATCCCAGCTTCTCCACCGACCCGCTGAGTGACCTCAGGCCAGTTGCTAAACCTCGCTGGAGCGGAGGGCGCCTCCAGGTGCCGCTAGTGGTGAAGAGTCTTCCAGCCAAAGCGGGCGACGCAAGCGCCCGGGGCTCAGTCCCTGGGTCGGGAAGATCCCCTAGAGAAGGAAACGGCAGCCCCACTCGAGTACTCTTGCCTGGAAAAGCCTGTGGACAGAGGACCCTGGCGGGCTACAGTCCGCGGGGTCACAGAGTCGGCCGTGACTGAGCGCACACATCCGGGGCTGGAGAGGTGGGCAGGGCAACGCTCAGGGCCCTGTGCGGGGAGCCGAGCAACACAGGCTGAGTTTAGTGTCGCTGTTTGGAAGACGAGGAGAAAGATCATCAAAAACAGACTGTGCCTACTCACCCAAAGGACGGCTTCAAAAACAGCAGAAGGCGCCCTCGGCCTCTGAGGTCTTCCTCTAGAGCCGCCGGATCTGAGAACAGAAGTCTGCAGTTTCAGCTTAGCTTTTAGGTTTAAATTAGTTCCACCTGCATCAATTTACTCGAAAACGAGGGTCGTGTGTGATTCATGCTTTGAGTAGAGCAAATTATCGTTTTCTTCCAGCGAGTCCACCGGGCGACCAAAGGGAAGGGCGCAAGCTCAGGGGAGACAGTCCCATTTTGTTCGAATGACAGAAAACCACGTGTGAACCTGAGCAGATTTAATTTTCTGCTCCAGCTCAATATTTGCGGCAAAGATTTTGAGAAACCAAATTGGATTTTCCGGAAGGGGGATGTCTTTTAACGCGCCACTGCAGCTGGGCAGATTCAACTTGTTGCATCCAGAGGGCAGTTCCCCGGGCATGCCGATGGGGTCGCGAAGAGTCGGACACGACTGAGCGACTGCACTGAACTGAAGCAAGGAAATGGGGCTCCCCAGGTGGCTCAGTGGTAAAGAACCCGCCTGCAATGCAGGTGGTGCAGGTTCGACCTCTGGGTCAAGAAGATACCCTGGAGGAGGGCGTGGCAACCCACTGCAGTATTCTTGCCATGGAAAAACCCCACAAACAGAGGAGGCTGATGGGCTACAGTCCAGGGGGTGGGTTGCAAAGAGTCAGATATGACTGAGCAGAGAACAGCAAAGAAATAGACCTTTAGCCCTAAGCAGACGGGGAGGATTTTAGCCAAGGTCTTGAAGCACTTTATTCCCAGGCTTTCATAGAATTGGGAGAAATAATGACCCAGCTTTCAGAAATATAGGCTTTGAGGTGGAAGATATTTTGGATATCACCTAGGGCTCTCTAAAACTCTGGCCAGGAGAGCGTTTAAGAGAGTTCAGCTATCAGTTACAATGAATCCTCCTATTAAGAAAGGTATATTTTTTTCAAATAGATCTTTTTCATTGCATCTCAGAGTCTCTGTTTAGTTCCTTACGGATTGCTCTTGAACCAACAGACCTTAGGCTCCAGGACAATAGTTTCCCCCTAGAATTTAAAAACAAAACCCTGTATCCCTTTCTTCATAGACCAAGACGTCAGCAAGTACTTTCTGTAAAGGGCCTGAGGGTACATCCTTTAGACTTTGATGTCTCTGTTGCAACTAAGCTCTGCTATTTTAGAGCAAAAGCAGACACAGATGGTAAGTAGAACATGAGCAGGGCGGGTCTCCACCAACCTTCATCACTGTTATGCAGGGCGGGTCTCCACCAATCTTCGTCACTGTTATGTCTGACTCTTTGTTACCCCATGGACTGTAGCCCACCCGGCTTCTCTGTCCATGGGATTCTCCAGGCAAGAATACTGGAGTGGGTTGCCATTTCCTCCTCCAGGGGATTTTTCCAACCCAGGGATTGAACCCATGTCTCCTGCATTGGAAGGCAGATTCTTTACCACTGAGCCAGCAGGAACAGAAAAGGGGGAATGAAAGGGGCTCCCGATGGCCTGGGCCAACCAAACCATCGGTCATCCACCACACCTCTGCCAACTGTTCACCCAGAACCTGCTCGAATACCTCCAGGGATGGGGCTCCCTTTGGAGAGCAGGAAAATTCTTAATTCGGAGTTATAATTGGTCTCCCTGTGACTTCACCTATGGATTCCACCCTCTGGAGTTTCAGAAAACAAGTCTGTGCTTTTAGATACAGAACTACTTATGTGTATGCGTGTATTTTGAGAGAAGATAGTAAGAGAGGAGGAAGGAGGTTATTGCATCATTCTAACCGACTCTGCGTGCGTGTCCGACTCTGCGACCCCATGAACTGCGGCCCGCCAGGCTCCTCTGTCCCTGGATTCTCCAGGCAAGAATACTGGAGTGGGTTGCCATGCCCTCCTCCAGAGGGTCTTCCTGACCCAGGGATCGAGCCCAGGTCTCCTACACTGTAGGTGGATTCTTTACCATGTGAGCCCCCAGGGAAGCCCTGGTGACTATTTATTGATATCTAATTAGGATTTACCGCGTGTTTACTATGCACCGGGCACTTTACAGATACCACCCGGCTTCATACTCACAGCACCGCTGTAGGAGGTAGGGATTGTTGGATGTGTTCCTTCAGATGCCAAGAGCTGGCAGCCCCTTCCAGAGCCCCACAGATGAAACTTTCTGATCAGGAGTCACCCCAGGCTCAAGATGGCTGGGCTCTTGGCCAACACACACCCCTCCATGCTCACAGGACTTGGAGCCTGGTCCTTTGCCTCGAAATATTTCCCATTTGTGTTNTTATTGCATCATTCTAACCGACTCTGCGTGCGCGTCCGACTCTGCGACCCCATGAACTGCGGCCCGCCAGGCTTCTCTGTCCCTGGATTCTCCAGGCAAGAATACTGGAGTGGGTTACCGTGCCCTCCCCACAGATGAAACTTTCTGATCAGGAGTCACCCCAGGCTCAAGATGGCTGGGCTCTTGGCCAACACACGCCCCTCCATGCTCACAGGACTTGGAGCCTGGTCCTTTGCCTCGAAATATTTCCCATTTGTGTTATTCAAGTATTGCTTTCCCTTTAAAAAAATTTTAAGCACAGAATTCACCCATAATCCTATCACACATAGGTAACGATTATTACTATCTTTCATATATATAATATATATGTGCAATTCATATTTATACCTATGTACATCGATCCAGTCATAACTATACATTTCTCATATATATATAATCTGCATGTAGACAGATGGTTCAGTTTTGTACAAAGCTGAGATGATACTATGTATGTGATTTTGTAACCTGTATTTTCTACCCAACAGTATCTCTGGACCATCTTTCCATAGCAACACATAAAGCTCTGCATCAATTTATGAGTGCCTGGCAGTCTGAACAGGGATACACCAACACGCTTCTAACTGGCCACCTCTCGTTAGACATTAATCTTCTCCAAATAGAAACGCTCCAACACATCTTTGCACACACATCTTTGTGTGAGTCTATTTCTTGGGTTACTGCCTGTGGGAAAAGTGGGTGGGGGTCACAGGTGAAGGGCCAGGAAGCTTTAATGGTAACCCTGGCACTCCTCGGAGCCGCTTGGAGAGGGCTGGCTCCCCCACCCCCAACCCACATGGGATGTTATCTTTTTCTAATCTTGGCCAAGCTTTCTGGCCAGGGATGAATAATATAACAAACTACATCTTGTTCTAATGTGCTTATCTTTTATTACCAGGGAGACTGACTTTCTTCCAACGCCAGGCAGTTCCAGCCTGTCTCGGGCATCCTTATAGGACGCCCAAGGGCAGAGAAGATCCAAGGTGGGATTCTGACCACACGTGTTTTGGAGGCATCTGCCCAGGGCATCTCTGCCTGAGGGGATCACTGGTCCCACAAGGGCGCTGCCCGGCTGCCAGGGCCTCCGAGGATTTCAGGCTCTGGAGGTGGAACCAGACCATCTGGTCAAAAGCTCGTGTGACCCAGTCACGTCAGGGTGGCACTAGACACCTCCCGGGTTTCAGTCAGCTCTGCCTGGGCTAAACCACAAGCCTGGCACCTCACCCTTTCCCTCTCTCTGCCGGCCCAAAACAGCCAGAAAACTCCTCGGCTGGAGGCTGCCTGGTACCAACTTCACCCAGGGCCTGGGGGGTTGGAGAGGGAAGGTGCCGCCAGTCTGCAGACCACATAAGCCTTTGATCCCCTTCCTGCTGGGTACTTCAAAGTCAGACGTTAGATGAGATTCACCTTAGCTATCAACCCTGGTGGACCAGACGGTAAAGAATCCGCCTGCAATGCAGGAGACCTGGGATTGTTCCCTGGGTCGGAAAGATCCCCTGGAGGAGGGCGTGGCTACCCACTCCAGTGTTCCTGCCTGGAGAATCCCATGGACAGAGGAGCCTGCGGGGCTGCAGTCCAGGGGGTTGCAAAGAGCTGGACTCGACTGAGGGGCTAACACATCAATTCACTCACGAGGCTTAATCTCCTGTCATTTTATAAATTCAGGAAATTCTTCTCATTCAAGTGCTCAGCTGCAGGTGTGACAAACCAATGCTGCTGTGAGTGCCCCACGAGGGGTGAGAGGCGTGGAGACACCCACCGTTTCCACCTGCTCGGCGTCCCTCAGCATCCCACCTCCGTCGCACTAGATGGCACCTCGCCCTCCAGCCCAGATCCTCTCTTGCCCTTTCCTGAGCCTTCCTCCAGCCTGGGCTCTGACCTATGTGCCTCTGCCACTCCATCAGGTCCCAGGTAAGTTACTTAGCTTCCCAGAGCCTCAGTTTCCTCATCACTAAAACGGGGCCATATAATACCTTTCTCCTAGTGTTGTTCTGAAAATTAAATGAGATCAGTTGGCTAACATAATTTTATAAACTACCATACATAGACCCAATTTCGTTTTATTTCACAAGGACTGATTGAACAGCTGGTTGCACTCTGGTATAACTGCTCCTTGAATATAAAGTAGGAGTGGGACAGCTCACAGAGAAGTGAAATTATAGTTATTTGGTTTCACTGTCTCCAGGCCTCAGATCTGGGCCCTTCACAAGGTTCACGATCACTAATATTTGTTGACTTGAATCAAGAGAAGGTGGTTGGACCCACACGTGTGGTCTGAACTGCTGCGCTCCTCCCAGCTTGCTGCAGCTCCAGAATTTGGCAGCTGCATGTCCTCTTTGGTCCATCTACTCAACAGGCACTGCTGCTAAGTCGCTTCAGTCATGTCTGACTCTGTGCGACCCCAAAGACGGCAGTCCACCAGGGCGAGCCCCAAATGTCTAGTCCTGTGCAGAGGAAATCCCCGGAAAGGCAAGAAGGAGGCCCTATTGTCAAGCTGCTCAGCATGCCGAAGAGGAGACACTCACACAGCCCGCACCACTGCTGTTTGGACAGACAACAGCCAGGCCGCCAATGGCTAGAATCCTGACCCGCTCCTTTGTGCCACCAGCCCAGAGTGGCCAGGGTTTGCTCAGTGACCGCCAGCTTCCCAAGCCAGTCCTTGGGTTCCCGGTTCACAGTCTCCATATGACATGCGTTTCAATGGAGAGGCCGCCCAGCTGGAAATGAGGTAGGGGGTGGGGAGGGGGAGGAGGGGCGATGGCGACAAAGCCAGAGAGAGCAGTCTTAGCGCTAACAGCTATGCTGCCTGGCCTTTGAGAGAGGGAGAGAGAGAGATACGGAGAGAGAGAGAGAGATACGGAGAGAGAGAGACGGAGGGGAGGGCGAAACCTGGGAGTGAAAGGGTCAGTTGTTCAGTCTTGTCCGACTCTTTGCGACCCCTTGGACCATAGCCTGCCAGGCTCCTCTGTTCATGGGATTCTCCAGGCAAGAATACTGGAGTGGGTTGCCATTCCCTTCTCCAGGGGANTTAAAGTATAAAGGAGATAAGAAAGCTTCTGACATAGGCATCAGAAGAGGACAGTAGAGTACCCCCCTGCTAGTCTTCAGCTGGATGTTATATAGTCACTGGCAGTCTGTTAATGAAAGAAAGGAATGTCTTAAAACTCAGAATGGCACCAGGCCCCTCATCCATAAGATGCATTTTGGTATAATCTTGGCACCAAAAGGTTCATCCTGGGCCATAAAATGATCAACTTGAATCTTGTAGAAGCGCAGATTACCATACAAATAGTTTCATTTACATAGATTTAGTTCAGTTCAGTCGCACAGTCATGTCTGACTCTTTGCGACCCCATGAATTGCAGAACACCAGGACTCCTTGTCCATCACCAACTCCCGGAGTTCACTCAGACTCACGTCCATCAAGTCAGTGATGCCATCCAGCCATTGCATCCTCTGTCATCACCTGCTCCTCCTGACCCCAATCCCTCCCAGCATCAGAGTCTTTTTCAGTGAGGCAACTCTTCACACGCAGTGGCCAAAGCACTGGAGTTTCAGCTTTAGCATCATTCCTTCCAAAGAAATTCCAGGGCTGATCTCCTTCAGGATGGACTGGTTGGATCTCCTTGCAGTCCAAGGGACTCTCAAGAATCTGGAGAAGACTCTTAAGTGTCCCTTGGACTGCAAGGAGATCCAATTAGTCCATCCTAAAGGATGTCAGTCCTGAATATTCACTGGAAGGACTGATGCTAAAGCTGAAACTCCAAAACTTCAGCCACCTGATGCAAAGAACTGACTCATCTGAAAAGACCCTGATGCTGGGAAGGATTGAAGGTGGGAGAAGGGGATGACAGAGGATCAGATTGTTAGATGGCATCACCGAGTCAATGGAAATGAGTTTGAGTAAACTCCAGGAGTTGGTGATGGACATGGAGGCCTGGCATGCTCCAGTCCATGAGGTTGCAAAGAGTCCACCACAACTTAGCGACTGAACTGAACTTACTGAATGATTTGACAATTGATCATAGTCATTATTCTTTTAATGTCAAGACTGACTCATCTTTGGCCAGTGCAGTCCCCCCCAAGCTGGGTTCTGTTAGTTTTTGACTTGATCCTGAGGGTTTGGGGGCACTTCCTTGTTTTCTGGCAAGATGTTCCAGGCTCACATTTGTACTGTTGTATTTTTCTGGCCTGAGACCCTAACTCCATCATTTCTCCAAGAAATACTGTTTCTTTCATGGGGAATGGTATTTAGATATCAACATATGGGCACACTTCACTAGGGTAACATTACTTCTAAGACATATAAATATATATGCAGAATTCAAATTTAACACCAGAGGACTTTTCACAAAAGATTTTTAATATTTGTTCCCCCTTATTAGAGTTTTAACTAACAAAATTACTATTCACTTTATCTAGAGTAGACATAAAAGTTTTAAAGTTATCTTACGTTACCAATACTACTATTAGCAATAAATCTGTGATGTTTGAGACTTTTGTTCTCTTCTTTTTACCCTCAGAACATATTCTTGAGAAAATAGGAGTACAGTTAAACTGGGAAAATAGGGGTACAGTTAAACACCACTTTCAAATAGATCTGAAGAACTTTGATGACTCCATTATTTCTAATCCTTTTAAAGGCTTAGACTATCATCTTTTCAAATTGAATGAGTCCTTGTTTTCTGTTTTTAGTGGCATGCTTTCTATTCTCTGGTGGTGCACGTGAAATACAGAATGGCTGAAAATGTACATCCTAAGACTAGGAAGACAATGCAGATTTTACTGAACAAATCAGGATTGCTATGACAGGTGAGCAACTATCCATCAGCAAGGTTGTTTATCCATCAAACTTAAATGGATGATACCACCTAAGAGTCATCCCAGGATATTTTCTGAATGCACTGTACCCCCCCCAAATACTCAATAGGCAGAAAAAGCCAGAAGCTTGCTCTGCAACAAGTCCCATGTAAACATTCAAAACACCTCTTAGGATTAAAAAGGGCAAATAGTTATTATTACTATGTGCACATCTCCCATCACATTAGGCATCTGTATAGATAGCAAAAATGTAGGAAATTTTGGGGATACTTCAGTGAAGGGATATAACAAAAGCTAAGCTAAAGAATGCAACCTCCCATTTAACCAATGTGTATAAATGTATGAATTTAGTGCATAGTTTTATGCTCTGCAGAGTTAGTGCATTCCAAAGGCATGGCTATGCTTTAATTTTCTTTAGGAATGAAAGGAAATAGCTGTGGCATCTTTAAATTTTATTTACTTACTGAGTTCAATATAATAAATACCAGGTTTAAAGAACTAAAGGTTTTTGATACTGTTCTTTTTGAAAAATAAACATGATTATATTTTGAGTCAGATTGTTTTAAGAAAAATCTGACACTGAAAGAGGATTTTGACACTTCAAAGGAGGTGGTAAGTCAGAACACCTGTTTGAAGTAGCAGGCTTAGTCAAAGCTTATACTTGCTTCAGTTGTGTCTTTAAAAACACATCAAATCATAGTGAAAACTAAATTAATAAATGTAGAGTTTATAATGCTGCCTGGCACACACAACTGTTATCTCTTTGTGAGAACTAATAACATTCAATATAACTTTTCTTGGCAAATATACTCTATGTTGCACAGAAGGAGAGATTAAAAGCAATTCTAAAAACAAAAAGTTATCAAAAAACTTTACTGGAGCTTATACATATTTTCCTATTCTCTGATCTAGGGGGTTCGTGAAGAGCTCTTATGTGACAAACTTACACAGCTGTAAAGTTTATTTTCAAGGAAGCTCCTCCTGGCGTTAATTCTTAAAATATACAATTAAAATAAGAGCAACTGTCAAAAACTACGTCGTGTTTTTAACATATTTTTAATAAAGTGCATCCCCTCTGGTTTGTCTTCCCTCTTCATTTCAGCTACACGTGGCTGCCCTCTGCAGCAGTTTCAGTTCTTACAAGTTGACTGCCACAGACCTGACCTGGTTCCATCTCCACAAGTTCTCTGGCTCAATGAGAGATGTGTGTGTCTGTACAAAACAGGGAACTTTCTTTCCTGGCATTCATAGAGCCTCTTCGTGTCTCAAGTCTTTTTAGTTGTTTTTTTTTTTTTTTTTTAATTGGAGAAAATTACATGCGTATGGGGGAAAGATTAAAAGTAGGAAGGATAATCAGGGAAAACATTTGGTTTCCACTCCAAATCTCTAGATAGACTTGTATATCCGTCCCTAAATAGTATATATTATTACACTTAATACACATCTCTTTTTAAACATTAAGTGCTTACACAATTGCTTATATTCANGGATAATCAGGGAAAACATTTGGGTTCCACTCCAAATCTCTAGATAGATTTGTATATCCGTCCCTAAATAGTATATATTATTACACTTAATACACATCTCTTTTTAAACATTAAGTGCTTACACAACTGCTTATATTCAAGATTATAACTTGGAGACTGTTCCCTTGCGGGTGGCATTAACCTATATAACTTAATTAAAACCAGTAAGTGCTTATAAAAATTTTTTTTTAATGGTACGAAAGGCCTTTGTTGACAACGGTAAACGGAAAAAGGGAGGATACGCAGCTCCTGCTCCTGGGGCAGTCCACAGCCTGGGTAACCGCCCTCGAAAAGTCAAAATAGGTTTTAAATAACCTAATCTACTGTCCAATAGGTTCTGCCACAATCTAATCAGCTTTCTGTTGCCATTAAGACTTTTACTATTCTATTAATATGAAGCAGTGGTTCTCACATTCGAGTGGACATTGCTATCCCCTAGAAGGCTTACTGGAACAGGCTGCTGAGCCCATCTTCAACGTTTCTGATTCAAAGGTCTGAGGTGGGTGTTGAAAGTATGTATTTATAGTGCATTATTTTTGCAATAAATTATAAGTTACTGTAAAAAATAAACACCAGGCAATGCTGATGGTGCTGGGACCAAATTCTGAGAATCAGGCCCTAGAAAGAATACTGTATTAAACCTGGTTCTTTCCGCCACCCAGCACCCTGGGAACCTCAGGATTCGCCGGACTGAGCCCACACCTAAAATAACAAACGGACTCCCCATTCCGAGCCGGAANGCCCCTAGGAAGAATACTGTATTAAACCTGGTTCTTTCCGCCACCCAGCTCCCTGGGAACCTCAGGATTCGCCGGACTGAGCCCACACCTAAAATAACAAACGGACTCCCCATTCCGAGCCGGAACTAAGAAGAGACGAACCTACATCCGGCGCCTGGCGCATCCCAGTACGTCATTTCCTACCTATGAGACCCTCCCTTTCCCATCTCCGCCCCCTCCCCTCCTCCACCCCGCCGCGGTCCACTTCAAGACCCTGACGTGATTAAGGACCGGCAGCCTAGAGGGCGCTAGGAGTCACGTGACTCGAGAGACATCTCGCGAGGATTTTTAACCTCTCGCGAGACTTCACCCGCCTCTTCTATACCTCCTTCCAGTCCCCGGCTTTAGTCCTCTCCAGTTCACTCCCGGCGGAGACCCGGATCTCTACCCTGGGTTAACTAGTTGTCGACGCGGACTGTTTTGTTGCTGCTGCTGTTGCTGTTGCTGCCACCGCTGGGCTCATTTGCCCCCTACCCCTTCCCGCCGCCACTCTCCCAACCCCACACAAGGTAACGCGATGAGGGAGACAGTGAGGCTTCGCTGGGCCTCGACCTCTCAAGAGTTGAACCGGAGGCCAGGGGCTGAGGCCGCGGTGGAGACGCCCGGGCGCCGGCCTCCTCTTCCACGCAGCGTTGAGCCCGAGCGTCCCTGAACGGGGTTGGGCTGGTCGCGGGAGGCATCTTAAGGACGCTCTTGGCCCTTCTGTGCGGAGCCTGTTTGCGGGTGGGGCTCCGGCTCCTGGGGCCTCGGCTCCGTTCTTGTTTTCGGTTTCCTTGGAAGTTGTTGGAATTTCGAGGTCTGAAATGGTCGAGCTAGTTGTGGCGGGCTTTGAGGTGTAGGGTGACTGAAGGGTAGCCTGGCTTGCACCAACCCTTTTGAAGTACTTCCAGGTTCCAGGCTGTGGTTGGCCGGGATTTGTTACACAGACGGGTCTCAGAAACCCTGTACGTTTGCTAATAAAGCGAGAAAGAATTCTCTCCGGTCTTATTTTCAGGAGAAGTACGAGCTGGATTTGGTGAAAGGCCCGTACTTTAGATTGCCTAAATTAGAGAGCATCTGTGATGTTTCCTTTACTGCGGGAAAATGCATTGGCAGTATTTAAGTGACTGGGTGAAAATGTTTTTGCACTGTGGAGAAGTTTCTAAGCACACACATTATAGTTCTCGTGGAGAAAGTCATTTGTGTAGTTAATCCAAAAGCTATTTATATTTGGCTTTTGAAGTACTTTTTAGCCCTTAAAAATCGGAAGCCTCAACTCTTTCAACAGTTTAGTGCCTTCTATTTTTTTTTTTTGGTGATGATATAACAGTCCTGTTCCTTGAGCCTAACACAAAGTCTCTTTCCTGTTAATAGTTTAAAGAAAATTAGAAAATATTCTCCCTTTTCCTCTTATCTCTTTCTCGGTTTCTATATGAAATATATCTTACATGTTTATAATCTTCAGAATACTTGAAGTTTGTGTTTTGGCACACAGCTTTTCTCTGAACTGAAAGTAAAGGTAGTAATAAATAATGCTGCAGTGAATTATAAGGAGTTGGGAACAAAATTGGTAAGGGTTAATTCAGGCCGACAGGAAAAAAAATAGTTTTTTTATGTTTTGGTTTTTTTGGTTCTGTTTTCATGACTTTACTCTTTATTTTCACCAGATGTCAGAGGATCTAGCAAAGCAGCTGGCAAGCTACAAAGCTCAACTCCAGCAAGTTGAGGCTGCGCTGTCTGGAAATGGAGAAAATGAAGATTTACTAAAATTAAAGAAAGATTTACAAGTACGTATGGGGCATACATAATAGCTTCATTGCTTGAAAAGAGTATTTCTGTGGCTAATTGCTTAAAATCTATGGATACCCATAATACCTTTGGAGGGAGTGTTTCTCCCCTTCACACCCCTTGTGTGTTCATGTGTGCACCCACAGAGGCATACATGGCTTCTAAGAGAAGGGTTGCTTCCTCAGTTTGTATACATCAGAACAGTTGAAACATTGTTCTTTGTTGTGTCATCCTTATATGTTCTTACAATTTTTAAAAGTAAGAGTTAATTTAATAAGTCACTATCACTCTAGAAAAAGAGGTACATATAACTTGACAGTGGATAACTTTTCTGTTTTTAAAGACTTGGAAAAGGAATTTTACTTCAAAGGGTAACTAAAATGAAAGGAGGAAAATATAGCTTAATCAGATTATATCAGATTCTTTTCAGTGCCACAAGATTTCTTTGAAAATGAAATAGAGCACCCATGCCAGAGATCCTGTGTGTGTAAGTGTAACAAAGCTAGCTCTAGTACCTGTGTTGAAAACACATTATAAAAATACCTAAAGAGATGTTTGTTTTCTACATAAATGTTACATAATGTTTGAACTTTAAGGCTAGGTTTTATATGTAATTATTGACACTTATTAGCAACTTGAAATCGAATCTATGTAAAAAGATGATCTGAATTTAATGTGTTCCTTTTGTCCTGGAAGAGCAGTAAGTATGAAATCGGCTTTTTAAAACTTCTCTGGGGTTTCAAGACAAACATAAAGCCATAGAAGTAAATATCTATTATTTCTTACAACCTTAGGTTGGTTAGTAAAAACACCATATATAATAGTTGTAAATATCTGTGGCTTTTCATCTAATTCTGCATCTGAATTTTTGGAAAGTTTTAAAAGATGTTTTGATTAGACGACTTATCTTCACTGATTCAAAACAACTCGAATCATCTTCATACTACATATCATTTCTGTTTATATCATCCTCTTACCAATTAAAATGATCAAGATTTTAGGGATAGTAGAACTGCAAACAAACAAAACTTATTTGAAATGGGGTCCAGATTCACAATTCTAAAAGCTTACCTGGGCATAATTTAAATGACTTGAATATTTTTAGGTTCAATTTCTGGATTTAGGATAGATGTGCATGGATGTTATTTAAAAAAAGAAAAATACAAACAGAAACCAAGGCNAAATCAGCCTACTGGTCATCATTTGATAAACGTAAAGAAGGTGAGTTTAAGGTCCCACATACTTTTCTGGTCCATGTGCAAAGTAGTAGTCCAAACCGTGGATGCTGTGGTCCAGGCTCTCCTTTTTCATCCTCATGGCCAGTTGGAAGCAGATTCACGTGTTGTCCTTCTTCAGTTGCTCAGTCGTGTCTGACTCTTTGTGACCCCCTGGACTACAGCATGCCAGGCTTCCCTGTCCCTCACCAGCTCCTGGAGCTTGCCCACTCATGTCCATTGAATCGGTGATGCCATATAACCATCTCATCCTCTGTCTTTCCCTTCTCCTCCTGTCTTCAATTTTTCCCAGCATCAAGGTCTTTTCCAATGAGTTGGCACTTTGCATCAGATGGCCAGAGTATAGGAGTTTCAGCTTCAGCATCAATCCTTCCAATGGATATTCAGGGTTGATTTTCTTTAGGATTGTCTGGTTTGATCTCCTTGTAGTCCAAGGAGTCTTCTCCAACACCACAATTCAAAAGTATCGATTCTCTGGTGCTCAGCCTTCTTTATGGTCCAGCTCTCACATCCACACGTGACTATTGGAAAAACCATAGCTTTGACTAAACGGACTTTTGTCAGCAAAGTGATCTCTCTGCTTTTTAATACGCTGTCTAGGTTTGTCATAGCTTTTCTTTTAAGGAGCAAGCATCTTTTGATTTCATGGCTGCAGTCACCATCTGCAGTGATTTTGGAGCCCAAGAAAAGAAAGCCTGTTACTGTTTCCATTGTTTCCCCATCTATTTGCCATGAAGTGATGGGACCGGATACTATGATATTTGTCTTTTGAAAGTTGAGTTTTAAGCCAGCTTTTTCACTCTCCTATTTCACCTTCCTGAAGAGGCTCTTCAGTTCCTCCTCACTTTCTACCATAAGGGTGGTGTCATCTGCGTATCTGAGGTTATTGATATTTCTCCCAGCAATCTTGATTCCAGCTTGTGTTTCTTTCAGTCCAGCATTTCTCATGCTGTACTCTGCATAGAAGTTAAATAAACAGGGTGACAATATACAGCCTTGACGTACTCCTTTCCCAATTTGGAACCAGTCTGTTGTTCCATGCCCAGTTCTAACTGTTGCTTCTTGACTTGCATACAGATTTCTCAGGAGGCAGGTCCGATGGTCTGGTCTTCCCATCTCTTTAAGAATTTTCCAGTTTGTTGTGATCCACACAGTCAAAGGCTTTGGTGTAGTCAATAAAGCAGAAGTAGATGTTTTTCTGGGAATGCGCTTGCTTTTTCTATGATCCAACTGATGCTAGCAATCTGATCTCTGGTTCTTCTGCCTTTTCTAAATCCAACTTGAACATCTGGAAGTTTTCGGTTCAGCTACTGATGAAGGCTGGCTTGAAAGATTTTGAGCATGTCCTTGCTAGCATGTGAAATGAGTGCAACTGTGCTATAGTTTGAGCATTCTTTGGCATTGCCTTTCTTTGAGATTGGAAGGAAAACTGACCTTTTCCAGTCCTGTGGCCACTGCTGGGTTTTCCAAATTTGCTGGCATATTGAGTGCAGCACTTTCACAGCATCATCTTTTAGGATTTGAAATAGCTCAACTGGAATTCCATCACCTCCACTAGCTTTGTTCATAGTGATGCTTCCTAAGGCCCACTTGACTTCACCCTCCGAGATGTCTAGCTCTAGGTGAGCGATCACACCATTGTGGTTATCTGGGTCATGAAGATCTTTTTTGTACAGTTCTTCTGTGCATTCTTGCCACCTCTTCTTAGATATCTTCTGCTTCTGTTAGGTCCAGAACAGAGAGTGGTGACTGTCTCCAGGGACAGGGCTTGGACCTAGTATAGAGACAGGGGTAGACTATGAACTTGGTCCCTCATCCCCTCCATGCTGCAAATTCCAAAGGATGACCAGCATGGTCACTTCCACACCAGGGATCAAGCTGAGCCCTCCTTGCCACGCATGCCCCTCAACAGAGGCTGCCCCAGCTGTGGCTGGGACCATCCTCACAGTCCAGAAAGCTGGAACCCAGCCTCCACTGCCATCCTCAACCTGGACCACCCTGGAGCCAAGCCCTCTTGAACCGCAGAGCCTGAGAGCAGATCCCCTGTGAAGTACAGGAAAGGTGAGGTTCGGTTACCAAAGTAAGGGCAAAGGATTCTATGTGGACTGCCTCAAGGCATGCGGGGTCTTCCCAGGGCAGGGATCAAACCCGAGCCCCCTGCCCTGGCAGGTGGATTCTCAACGGCTGGACCGCAGGGGAGCCCTGCCCTGAGCATCTGACAGGCACCGTGGCCTTGGATCCTAACAGCAGCCCCAGGACGTAAGAATCACCATCTCTTTTAGACAGGTGAAGACGCTGAGGTTTGAAGAGATTCATCTACTTTCCCAAAACCAAACAACCAAAGGAGATGGAGCTGGAATAGGAACCTGGCTCTTCTTGACTGCACAAGTCCGGGAGCATCTGTTCGTTATGGGACCCCCGCCCCCAGGCTAAAGGTTTTGCACACACCCACTGAGGGTAGTGGTACACCAGACCATCCGGGTTAGAGAGAAAACAAAGGATCACCCACAGACTAGAAGTCGACGTTTCCGTGGTGGCCCATGTTCAGATCCCAGCTGCACCTGTTTGGAGCTGCTGGCTTTCAGCAAATCACTCTGGTCCCTCCAAGCTATCACCTGTTAAAAGGGGAAAACAGTATCCTGGCCATCCCATAAGGGGCTGCGTGTCAGTGCTCATGGATGTGTCTGAAAACTACAGAGGGCCTCACAGATGTAAATAATACCCTGCAAGGAGGAGGCCGGTGGACGCATTAAATACTTCTGAGGCAGGAGACGGCGGTGTTGATACCACATTGTCTCAGCCCGAGCAATGCCATCTGCCTGCAAATACTGTGATGTGGGAGGGAAGAAACAATCTCTATCCAATTATCTCCCTTATGAAGATATATTGGAGTACAATTCATTCTCTATNATAGTATCCTGGCCATCCCATAAGGGGCTGCGTGTTAGTGCTCATGGATGTGTCTGAAAACTACAGAGGGCTGCACAGATGTAAATAATACCCTGCAAGGAGGAGGCCAGTGAACGTATTAAATACTTCTGAGGGAGGAGACGGCGGTGTTGATACCACATTTTCTCAGCCCGAGCAATGCCATCTGCCTGCAAATATTGTGATGTGGGAGGGAAGAAACAATCTCTATCCAATTATCTCCCTTATGAAGATATATTGGAGTACAATTCATTCTCTATGCCATAATATTCTCTTAATTTGGGGTAAAAATAGGCCTTTCTTCCCAAGGCCTCTGCTATGATATGCGAAATGCCGCTTCCCCATTTGTAATATGCTAATACATTGGTAATTAAAAGCTCCAAGATTCTGTTTAATGACGGTGTTTAGTTTGTTGGGGATAACCGCATCATCTACCCGCCTTTCTGGGGTTCCCAGGCAGCATCTAGAGGGAAAAATAAGTGGCTGACAGACAAGAGGAGCCCTCCAGCCTCGCAGTGGCCCAGACACGCCTCCTCTAGACTCTGAGGGGCGTCTATGCTGGGAGCGTTTGCCTGCTCCTCCAGGAAAGGGAAGCATTCTCATATCACGAGCACTTACTCCAGTCTTGTGACTTTGGACTTGACACTTCACCCGCTCCCGATTCCCCAGCCCCAACTCACAGGCTAGAGGGATCACCCAGCACAGCACTTCTCAGCCATGGTGCGGCTGATATTGTGGGCTGGACCATTCTTTCAGGTGGGACCATCCGTGCATCACAGGACATTTGCCAACATTCCAGCCTCCACCCACAAATAGCCAGGAGCATCACCCCCACCAGTTCTAGCAGCCCCGAATCCCTCCAAACATTGCCAAATTTCTCTTTTCATTGCACAGTCACCCTGAGTGGAGAACCACTTGACCGAATATAAAAAGATGAAAAAGCCATTTAAAATTCTATTCCAAGGGGATCAATTAAATAAAGCATGGTGCCTCCACCCAGTGAAATTTACTCAGCATGTAAGTCAGCCCTATAGGAACGGACACAGAACCATCTTCAAGTGAAAAGTTCAAGAAACAGGATGGTATACGTGGCGAGCTAATTTTCTGTTCCCTTATTTGTATATTTGTTTGTTTGTTTACAGGATGTCATTAGCAGGGCACAAGAACACGTAAATGGGTGAGCCGGACTTTGACATGGAAGAGAGATATTTCGTGTTCACATTCTGTATGAATTTTGTGCCCTGGGCATGTATTACTTATTTAAAGAGTAAATAAAGTTTTAAAATAAACATCTACCTCATTGTCTGGGTTGGAATAGTTTCAATAAATTCTATTCCCGTTCCCTCCTCTCCACTGTCACAGCCACTCTCAGACAGCCTCAGACAGGATATTCTTTATCTGTTCTGTACCGTCTCCTGGAACATTATCAACAATTCACATCTTGAGAGCAGCTGCCTAGCCCTGCAGACTGATGCCCCCTGTGCCAGGAAGGCCATGAGACTCAGGGTTTCAGAGAGAAGAACTGGGCTCCGAGGCGTGGCAAGGTCAGGTCCCTGACTCTGCACTGGGTTCTCAGGCCCTCTGGGCCACTCACAGGCTGGGCCGATCCAAAGGCTGAAACATGANGAGAAGAACTGGGCTCCGAGGCGTGGCAAGGTCAGGTCCCTGATTCTGCACTGGGTTCTCAGGCCCTCTGGGCCACTCACAGGCTGGGCCGATCCAAAGGCTGAAACATGAGGTCCAGACACACAAATGATCCACTGGATCCTTTGCTTTGTAAAAAGAATTTAGATGGGATGCCTTCAAACTGTGAGTCCTTGAGAGAACAAAAGCATGGCTTTCCTGAAAAGGAGCTTGACTGACTTCACCATGTCCAGGAATGTCTCTCAGATGATAAACATGTAGGCCCTACCTCATATAGGGGTCAGCTTAGGAGTAATGAGCACACAGTAGAATGACCTGCCGAGTATCAGATTCTTCATTTGCCAACCGATACACGACTTGTGTCAAACCACTATTTTCCAGTATGTCTGACACAACGATGAAGACAATTTTGAATCATATTTCAGGTGTTTGGAACAGCTCTGATACTGGCCTGGACTTAGGGAAACTTCACAATCAGATACAGACCTTGGAACACTCTTGACTGGATTTTACTGCTGCAGGGGCAGCTAATGACTTCTTCCACACCTTCTCCAACTTTATTTCTGGAAAAAACATTCTGTCTAATGTCTTCAGTTACGTTGCTGTTGGAGCTCTAATTTTGCTTCTTATAATCATTCTTCCTTGTATTGTCAGGATTCTCCGGCAAAGCATTCAGAGGCTCTCAACTGAGTTGTACCTCATTATTTTAAACAAAAAAGGGGGAGATGCCGGGGGCCAGCGTGAGGAACTCCACCCATGGCAAAGGTCATGAGGAAAGAAGCTTGGCATACGCAAAGGCGTGATCAAGCCTCAGGAAACCCTCTGTTCCCGAGCATCTACCCCCAAAACCAGAGTACTTTATGGGGAGCTCTCCCCCATAACCATTTCTCTCAGAGAAGGAGTTAAATTNTTTTTTTTTTTAAGTACTCTCCTCCAGCCTCAGGAATGATGGCTAATTTTGCAGCGTGCCTATGCCATGCTGAGTAGTCTCCTGAGGACCTAATAAACAGACCTTAACCCTCACAGCACACCTGTAGCAAAGATGAACTTGTTCCCCCTCCCCATTTCCCGCTGTGAGAACTAAAGCACACAGGAGGTCATCTGGAGGAGGCCCACGGCCAGCACGCTGCAGAGATGGGATCTGAACCCAGGCAATCCAGCCCCAGAGGTCAGGGGCATAACCACTGCACCGCACTGCCTCTCAGAGCCACAGACAAATTCCCATTTCAGGAAACAGGCGCTAGTGACGCCCCTCAGTGATGCCCGCATCTCAGCCATCCCCTCCATGTTCAGTGCCTGCTTCCTACCAAACTGATTCCTTTTTCTTCCTTGTTTTCATTATTATACTTGTTTTCCCTGATTTTTTAGAGGAAAAAAAAATTAATCCTGAATGAAACCAAGTTTAGTTGCAAATAAAACTGAATTGTCCACAACGGAAAGCATGTAATTAGAGAATGCTAATCTCTGGGTAGTTTTCCACCCCCCTCCCCCAACCCCAAAATACACTAACATTTGCAAAAGAGGATTCATCTTTACCTAAAACTATAATTAAGAGGCTGCCGGCGGTTACCTTGGTGACATTAAAAAAAAAAAATCCTCCACTATAGCTCCCCACACTGGATAATACAAACTCGGCAACCAAATAAGTCAACAGGTTGTCCAGGAAACTGTTTCCTTGACAACCAGGAAGATGGAGGGGGACAGAGAGTTGGGGGAAATGTCAGAGCAGCAATGCTGTATTAAAGAAGCAAAAGCCCCTTTGGCATGGCTGAGCAAGTTCCCCAACTTGCACCAAAGCAGCAGAGCAGAGAACAAAAATGGCTCTTTGTTCCATGAGGAAGGCTGCTGGGAGGAATGTCAAAACTCACATCTCAGCGCTCGGATGAATTTCCACTTGAGGGTATGGAACACGGGAAACTGGTGCTGCAGAGCCTCTAGCTTAGAGAACAAGCTCCATTCATTCTCCCTCTCTCTCACCAAACGTGCGTTGAGCACCAGCTAGGCGCCAGCAAGTGCATGCCTCCCGGTTCCAGCCTGGGGTGGTTTTCCATGCTTGGAAACCTTGGCCCACTGGGCCAAGAATTCGGGAGATGACAAATAAATTGTAAGACCAACTTTCAGAATTTTAATGTCTGGGTTTCTCCTTGTACATTCCTCCTGTCCCCCCGCCCCCTGCCCCTGACTTCTAAGCAAGACCAGTTCTGTGCTTCCTTGCTTGCACTTGGGGGGAGAAGGGAGCTTAGGAGGCTGCAGGAGAGTGAAAGGAAGAAGGGTCTGCGTGAGGATCTTACCACAGGCTTTGCATTAAAGGACAAACAGCTTGCGGATGGGATTCAGTCACGTGACCTGGAAAATCTGGACAGGACATGAGTTCCCCGGAGGAATGCAGGAGGGGAGCAGGAGAGACGACTGTGGGGCCTGAAAAGATTTCTTGAGACTGTGAGCCTTCGACAGAGCAGGGGTCTTAGCCATGATGCAGGTGGGTGGGAGTGTGCCGGGCCCTTGGAAAGGAATGGTCACAGGCTCTGAGTCTGACCAAGAGTGGCCAGAAGGAGCCACCCTGGGGTTGGCTGAGCTAACACGTGCGGACAGATGATCAGGAGCTCTGCCCAGGGCTTCAGGGCCTGATAAGGCCCCCAAAGCTTTCTCCACCCTGGGGATGAAGCTGGGGGTGGATCAGAGAGCCCCAAGAATCAGCGAAATATCAGGGCTGGAAATAATATATTTTAAAATAAAGAAATGCTCTATTTCTTGCCTCGTAAGTCCATGGATAGAGAGCTGTACTTGACAAGTGTCATTTTCAATGCTGCATTTTCCAAACTACTGGAAAGTTCCTGCAGCTGAATTCTGCAGAGAAAAGAAGAAAAGAAAGAAAGCGCACTCCAGAGGCAACTAGACCTGGAAACTCCAAATCTGTTTTCCCTTTCACAAAACGCTTTCATCTCTGGCTGGCCTCACCAATGTTTTGCCTTGTTCCTTGTCCAAATGTGCTTTTAATCAAATTATTCACTTATCATAAACGAGAAGGTAATGCTGAGGTACTAATCATCAGAGGGTGGACAGGAAACACAGGCGTCTCCTCGCTTCAAAGCCTAATTGATTCTGACAAAAAGGCAAAACTGATCTGAGTCTATGACCTGACCCCACGTCGTCACCACATGCAGCAGCAGTAACTCGGATCTGCCTCGTGCTCTCACAACAGGCAATTTCTTTGCTCTTTACAACTAATCTTGTGCTGCAGACGCCCATTTTACAGATGAGAAAACAAAGGCACAGGAAAAGCAGACTTACCCAGGGTACCCACAACCAGCTGGGTCATGGTGCCGAGAACCAAGCCGACTCCTCGGGTCCCGTCTCTAACACCACCCTCTCCCTGTGCTTGCTCCTCGCCTTCCCCGGGTTGGCTGCACTCCAATGTCCTGATTCCTACCTCTCCTGTTTTCTTTCTATTTTTTTGTGTCCCCTCAAACAAATTCCAGTGGTTCTCAACTGCAGGTGACCCCGTCCCCCCCTCAGGGGATGTTTGATAATGTCTGAAGAATTCGTGGTTGTTATTGCAGTTGGAGGTGCTTCTGGAATAAAGGCCAGGGATGCTGCCAACACCTTACAGTAGCTAGGGCAGCCCTGCGCAACACAGGAGCATCCGACCCTGAATGTCCACAGTGCTGGGGGGGCGGGGGGCAACCTGCCGCCACAGGAAGATGAAAGAGTTTGTACGCGGGAGCACACGTGATAGCACCTGCTGTGCAATTAGCTGTGATCACTTGGGTTCATGATGTTCACAACACGGCTGCAGCTTGGGAAGTCTGGGTTACTTTCAATAAGAAAAGAAGAAAGACCACTCTGTACACTCAGACGCCTTGCTTCCGAAGTTCATCCATTTACTAAGTAGCCATTAGGGCATCCCAGGCGGCACAGAGGTAGAGAGTCTGCCTGCCAGTGCAGCAGACTTCAGGAGACATGGGTTTGATCCCTGGGTCAGGAAGATCCCCTGGAAGAGGAAATGGCAGCCCACTCCAGGATCGAATCCCCTGGACAGAGGAGCCTGGTGGGCTACAGTGCAAAGGGTCATAAAGAGGTGGATGAGACTGAGCCTGCATGTGCGCAGGTGGTCACCGACTTCCTTCCCTAGGAAGGGGCCTCCAGGCCACAGAGGAAGACGTGTCTTGTGGACAAGGCCAATGCTGGCCTTTTAGTCTAAATGTACAATCCCGATACAATACTCAAGGGCACTGGGTTGCGGGTCCCAGAAGACCTTTCCTGAGTCTTGAGAGGGGCCTACCACTGGGTCTTTTTCTAGCAGAGGGAGGGACTAGACTTTGCTGAAATTCTTTCTTCCCAAATGCCAAATGGATTCACTGTTAAAAAAAAAAAAAAANACTGGCTTTGCATTAAAGGACAAACAGCTTGCGGATGGGATTCAGTCACGTGACCTGGAAAATCTGGACAGGACATGAGTTCCCCGGAGGAATGCAGGAGGGGAGCAGGAGAGACGACTGTGGGGCCTGAAAAGATTTATTGAGACTGTGAGCCTTCGACAGAGCAGGGGTCTTAGCCATGATGCAGGTGGGTGGGAGTGTGCCGGGCCCTTGGAAAGGAATGGTCACAGGCTCTGAGTCTGACCAAGAGTAGCCAGAAGGAGCCACCCTGGGGTTGGCTGAGCTAACACGTGCGGACAGATGATCAGGAGCTCTGCCCAGGGCTTCAGGGCCTGATAAGGCCCCCAAAGCTTTCTCCACCCTGGGGATGAAGCTGGGGGTGGATCAGAGAGCCCCAAGAATCAGCGAAATATCAGGGCTGGAAATAATATATTTTAAAATAAAGAAATGCTCTATTTCTTGCCTCGTAAGTCCATGGATAGAGAGCTGTACTTGACAAGTGTCATTTTCAATGCTGCATTTTCCAAACTACTGGAAAGTTCCTGCAGCTGAATTCTGCAGAGAAAAGAAGAAAAGAAAGAAAGCGCACTCCAGAGGCAACTAGACCTGGAAACTCCAAATCTGTTTTCCCTTCCACAAAATGTCTTTCATCTCTGGCTGGCCTCACCAATGTTTTGCCTTGTTCCTTGTCCAAATGTGCTTTTAATCAAATTATTCACTTATCATAAACGAGAAGGTAATGCTGAGGTACTAATCATCAGAGGGTGGACAGGAAACACAGGCGTCTCCTCGCTTCAAAGCCTAATTGATTCTGACAAAAAGGCAAAACTGATCTGAGTCTATGACCTGACCCCACGTCGTCACCACATGCAGCAGCAGTAACTCGGATCTGCCTCGTGCTCTCACAACAGGCAATTTCTTTGCTCTTTACAACTAATCTTGTGCTGCAGACGCCCATTTTACAGATGAGAAAACAAAGGCACAGGAAAAGCAGACTTACCCAGGGTACCCACAACCAGCTGGGTCATGGTGCCGAGAACCAAGCCGACTCCTCGGGTCCCGTCTCTAACACCACCCTCTCCCTGTGCTTGCTCCTCGCCTTCCCCGGGTTGGCTGCACTCCAATGTCCTGATTCCTACCTCTCCTGTTTTCTTTCTATTTTTTTGTGTCCCCTCAAACAAATTCCAGGTGTTTGTGACCCCAGGTGCAGGTGACCCCGTCCCCCCCTCAGGGGATGTTTGATAATGTCTGAAGAATTCGTGGTTGTTATTGCAGATGGAGGTGCTTCTGGAATAAAGGCCAGGGATGCTGCCAACACCTTACAGTAGCTAGGGCAGCCCTGCGCAACACAGGAGCATCCGACCCTGAATGTCCACAGTGCTGGGGGGGCGGGGGGCAACCTGCCGCCACAGGAAGATGAAAGAGTTTGTACGCGGGAGCACACGTGATAGCACCTGCTGTGCAATTAGCTGTGATCACTTGGGTTCATGATGTTCACAACACGGCTGCAGCTTGGGAAGTCTGGGTTACTTTCAATAAGAAAAGAAGAAAGACCACTCTGTACACTCAGACGCCTTGCTTCCGAAGTTCATCCATTTACTAAGTAGCCATTAGGGCATCCCAGGCGGCACAGAGGTAGAGAGTCTGCCTGCCAGTGCAGCAGACTTCAGGAGACATGGGTTTGATCCCTGGGTCAGGAAGATCCCCTGGAAGAGGAAATGGCAGCCCACTCCAGGATCGAATCCCCTGGACAGAGGAGCCTGGTGGGCTACAGTGCAAAGGGTCATAAAGAGGTGGATGAGACTGAGCCTGCATGTGCGCAGGTGGTCACCGACTTCCTTCCCTAGGAAGGGGCCTCCAGGCCACAGAGGAAGACGTGTCTTGTGGACAAGGCCAATGCTGGCCTTTTAGTCTAAATGTACAATCCCGATACAATACTCAAGGGCACTGGGTTGCGGGTCCCAGAAGACCTTTCCTGAGTCTTGAGAGGGGCCTACCACTGGGTCTTTTTCTAGCAGAGGGAGGGACTAGACTTTGCTGAAATTCTTTCTTCCCAAATGCCAAATGGATTCACTGTTAAAAAAAAAAAAAAAGCATCCAGGAAATACAAATACACCCACAGGGCACTGCTAACAAATCGAAGAATCTCAAGCCTCAAAAACAACCAAGGATAAATTATTTTGCTCAACCACCTTTTTTTTTCTTTTACACCCATCACCACAGAACAAAGAAAAGGTCTGGAAGGTGAAGGAGATGAACAGGATTTGCATATTTAACAGCCCCAAGGAAGGGGAAAGTAACAGCAGCAGAGATTATCACAGGAGAAGTATAACATGGAGCGGCACTGGGCGGGGCTACTGTTCAGCCTAAATAACAAGAGCTAAAAATACCCCGCCACATGTCATTTACAAATTCAAAGGGTGTTTAGACAATACTATGATCAGACTGCAACTGATACATATTTCCCCCTAGTGATTGAACACAGCCTGATTTTTAAGTACCAAGCAGCTGCCTCCAGGTTGGTCTGGAAAAACTGCTCTTAAGTTTCTATTTTTGATTGACACACTAGGGGGTCCCAATCACTGCTCCTTCATCCTGGTGCCTAAAGTCACATGTCAGAGGAAGAGGAGAGGGAGCAGCTGAAAGGAGGCAGAGGGAATAACCAAAGAGAGGAAAAGCTTTAACAAGAGCGGCTCCTCATCAGAGGTGAAGACAGCCCAGAGGCCTGCCTATACCTACGCCTGCTTTCTCCCCAAACCAAAGAAGACTGGGGTGGTGGGGGGAACTGGTGGGGGAGGATGACAAGGCAATGAAATGAGAACAGCCTGTAGCCCTGGAAGTAATTAAGTATTCCCCCTTCACACTGGGAGGGAGGGGGGCTAAATAGCGCAATATAATCAGGTGAAGCTTTCTGGGACCTNTGGGGAGAACTGGTGGGGGAGGATGACAAGGCAATGAAATGAGAACAGCCTGTAGCCCTGGAAGTAATTAAGTATTCCCCATTCACACTGGGAGGGAGGGGGGCTAAATAGCGCAATATAATCAGGTGAAGCTTTCTGGGACCTGGGACGTGAGCGTGAACCCCCTTCCCACTCCACCCTAGCCTCCCCCTCCCTTACTCACCCCAGCCCCCTTCCCTCCTCTCCCCACCACAGCACCTCCTCCCCACCCACACACATATTCCCCTGAGCCCAGTTGGCTGAAAGGAAGGTGGTTTCTGCAGAAGCCCAGAGATACATCCAGTGTCTTTGAGTATTCTTAGGAAGAAGAAGGGGCGTCTGGGTTTTCTCTTCAGGGGAGTGGAANTCTTTTACACCCATCACCACAGAACAAAGAAAAGGTCTGGAAGGTGAAGGAGATGAACAGGATTTGCATATTTAACAGCCCCAAGGAAGGGGAAAGTAACAGCAGCAGAGATTATCACAGGAGAAGTATAACATGGAGCGGCACTGGGCGGGGCTACTGTTCAGCCTAAATAACAAGAGCTAAAAATACCCCGCCACATGTCATTTACAAATTCAAAGGGTGTTTAGACAATACTATGATCAGACTGCAACTGATACATATTTCCCCCTAGTGATTGAACACAGCCTGATTTTTAAGTACCAAGCAGCTGCCTCCAGGTTGGTCTGGAAAAACTGCTCTTAAGTTTCTATTTTTGATTGACACACTAGGGGGTCCCAATCACTGCTCCTTCATCCTGGTGCCTAAAGTCACATGTCAGAGGAAGAGGAGAGGGAGCAGCTGAAAGGAGGCAGAGGGAATAACCAAAGAGAGGAAAAGCTTTAACAAGAGCGGCTCCTCATCAGAGGTGAAGACAGCCCAGAGGCCTGCCTATACCTACGCCTGCTTTTTCCCCAAACCAAAGAAGACTGGGGTGGTGGGGAGAACTGGTGGGGGAGGATGACAAGGCAATGAAATGAGAACAGCCTGTAGCCCTGGAAGTAATTAAGTATTCCCCATTCACACTGGGAGGGAGGGGGGCTAAATAGCGCAATATAATCAGGTGAAGCTTTCTGGGACCTGGGACGTGAGCGTGAACCCCCTTCCCACTCCACCCTAGCCTCCCCCTCCCTTACTCACCCCAGCCCCCTTCCCTCCTCTCCCCACCACAGCACCTCCTCCCCACCCACACACATATTCCCCTGAGCCCAGTTGGCTGAAAGGAAGGTCGTTTCTGCAGAAGCCCAGAGATACATCCAGTGTCTTTGAGTATTCTTGGGAAGAAGGAGGGGCGTCTGGGTTTTCTCTTCAGGGGAGTGGAAATGTTCTAAAATTTGATCATCCTGATGGTTGCACAGCCCTGTGAATATACCGAAAATTCAGTTGCAAACTTTAAAAGGTGACAGTTATGCATGGAAATTAACTTTCAATGAAGCTGTTCTAAAAAAAGATAAGAGAGACAATCAGGAAATTACTCTAAATAAAAACTAAGTTTGATGAGCCTGTGCTTTGCATAGTAGAAAGACAATACATGTTTTGTCAGTGGATGAATGAATGAATGGAATCATCCCTCTGTCTTTAGATATTTATAGGTTCAGGCTTTAAATTAGGGCTGACCAGGTGGTTAATGTTACCACTGGCCCCAATTAAANATAATAGAAAGACAATACATGTTTTGTCAGTGGATGAATGAATGAATGGAATCGTCCCTCTCCTCTTTAGATATTTATAGGTTCAGGCTTTAAATCAGGGCTGACCAGGTGGTTAATGTTACCACTGGCCCCAATTAAAGGCCTCCCTGTAGCCATGTGCTTTGTTCCAACTTTGCGGTCCCTCCCTCTCTGAGGCTGGGCTTGGATATATGACTTGCTCTGGCCAGTGGGACAGATTAATGAATGGGATGCCAGCAGAGCCTGAGACGCATGTGGCTATTACCGTCGGTCCTCCTGCACGACTGGGACATCAGCCCTCTGGTGGACCGAGGCCACCTCCATGACAGCATGCCGGAACTGTGGGGAAGACACGGAATGTGGACAGCATGCCGGAACGTGGACAGACACGGAGGAAGCAGTCTGAGTCATCCTAGCCCAGGCCATGCTGGACCACCAGCCCCTAACCTACCCACCTGCTGACCACAAACACATCTCCAAGGCCAGCTAGGATCAGCACAACTGCCCAGCTTACTCCTAAACTCATGAGAAATAATAACAAGCTGCTGTCTAAAGCCACTGAGTTTGGGGGCAGCTTGTTATGCAGCAGTAGCTTCCTGATACAGGCTGCCTGACTTGAGATTTACCCAAAAGCTCAGGGGTACCTGCTGCCTTCTCCCCTCCAAACTTGCCATCAAGAACTCTAATGAAAAGCTCCACCGAGGCGTCCTCTTAACTAAAGACTCAGGTACACGATCATCCCCAGTAAGGAGAACAGAGATATCTGCCTTCAGCTAAATGAACAAAGACATCACCAAACATCTCCACTCCCTTGGGGAATACAGCCCCCTTAGCTGAAAAAGATTCTTAAAGAAATTCGGAAGGAGAAACACGCTTCATTTCCATTCCTGCTTCAAAGATGAGTTTTGTCTGAGTCACTGCTGAGCTGTTCTCTCTCTTCTTCTCTATCCATTTGCAGCCCGATTCTCTGCCAGGATTAAGACATCGTCTCGCCTTCTGATGTAGACGGGATTGGGCTTTACCCTTCCAATGGGATTCTTTTTCTGGTGTGACATCAAGTCCCAAGACACCAGAGCCAGCACTGCTAAGAGCTGGTAAAATCCAAAATATGATTTTCAGATTCTTTTCCAATCGAGGCAAAATGATGACTCAGTCTACCATCTCCCTACTCAAAGTGAGGTCCACCGACCAGCAGCAGAGGGCTCCCCCGGGGGGTTTGCTACCAGGGCAGCACCTCAGGCCCCAGCCCAGACCTACTGCTTCAGAACGTGGGTGTGAGCAAAATGCTATGCTTCCAGCTCTGTGACGAACTGGCCCCTGCTTCTCCGGGTGTATCTGAATCTCCCCTGATGCCAAGGCCTCTGGAGGGGCCCTGCAGGGGGCTTTCAAGCCAAACGTTGCCCTTCATTGTTATTACAAGTGACATTTTCACCTAGACCCTGACAAATTCTTCCAGCCTCCAGTGCATGCACACACTTCCTCACATGCACACACATGCATGCACACACACACACACACACACAAGCTCACTTCCTACAGCCATGCTTAGCAAATCCTTCACTTGTGAGCCCTGACTGAAAGGTTTTCTCCTCTGAAACACAAGCCTTTCTATCCTGAAGGGCCTTTCAAATGTCCCACTGAAACCCAGAGATTCATCCATAGGAAACACTGAGTCTTGTCTTGAGATTAAAGGTTCCAAATGATTCCCTTCTGATGCCAACAGGATAGCTCCTTGCCTAAAATATAAGAGCTTTGTTGGAAGTAGTCTCCATGGGAATGATTAACCCAATTTATCAACAAGGAAAAAAAATTCTATTTTAAACTTTTAAATATCTTTGCAAGCTAATGACAATGAAAACAAAGCATTTTTTTTTAAAGGAAAGGACCCCTATAGCAGAAATTACACTCAAACTAAACGCTCTCTGAATTTTAACACATCTATTTTAAGCTCTCAATAAGCCCTGGAAATCCAGTTAATTTAAATTACTGGCCACACACCAATTCCCTCCCTGAAATAACTCACAGCTTCAGTCATCTCGGGGAATATTGCCCCCTACCAAACCAAACCAAACCAAACAAAAACAGGGGGTTGTTTATGTGCTACTTCTGCTGACATAAGATTTTCTAGAAATCTCTGAACTTTGGGAGGAAAAGACAACTGAAAAACAGACGTAGGCTGTGTTTCCAAAGGATTTCTTGTCCCCCGTCCTCAATAACCTTTTCAAGAAGGAACTGGTGAGGCTGAAGGGGACTGTAATTATATAGCTCCCAGCACCGGAAAGAAAAGGCTCTGCAGTGACAAAGATAAGACACGGGTTTCGAATGTTTTAGGTGACATGCAAATGTATTCTGATTTTTTTCAACTCCAGAAGAGGGGGGGACATCTTATTTGAAAGATGTTCTCGAGGTGTAGCTGGTAGCAGGTTCATTAGGAAAATGAAATGATTGGGGAAGGGAAACTCTAACTGGCTCTCTCTCTTTGCCCAAGCTGGGAAGAAGTGGGATGTTAGGGTCCAGCCCTCTCCTTTCAGAATGTGGTGAAGTGAGTCTGCTCCAGCAGTTTGCACTCGCCCGCTGGAGTGCCTGACGGGGGACCCCCTTTTTCTAGCTCTAGTTCCTGATTTGAGTTCTTCTCTCTGTGGGGACTGGGCGGTACTGACCTCACCTCTCACTCCACAGGTAAGCACCGGAGCCAGGCCTGGCCAATCAGCTCATTCCATTTCCCCAAGTCCTCACTGATGGGTTCAGGGTTGGGCATGTGACCTAAGTCAGTCCAGTTGGAGTCCTCCCCGAGCCTTTTCCAGGAACTATTGGAAAAGCAGTGTTCCTTTTCCACTGTAGACACGTAGCTGGAAGCTGCCAAGGGTGTGGCTGGAGCTGCTGGAACCTCATGAGAAGAGCTGGCCTGGGAATAACGGCGACACAGTGGAAGGTGGAGCTGAGAGGGAGAGCAGTCAGGCTCTGGTGAGCCCTGCATCCGGCTGTACTCGAAACCTGCAGACTTCTAAAATATGACAGCTGATAGATACCACCCTTTTTGCTTAACCAATTTTGAGTTAGATTTCTGTCACTTGCAACCAAAACCATCTATCTGATTCTAGCAAAAAAAGCAAAAACCTTAGGGCTTTCATGAGAAAGTGGAGAGAAATAGCAAAGTGCTACACCAAAAGAAAAAGTCTCATGAAAATATTTAATATATTCCCTTGCACATGAGCCTGCCAGTGCTCTAAATTTTTTTTAAATCTTATTTTATATTCTTACTAAAAATCCCCAGGGACTAAGACTCTGTAACCTCCATCCTAAACCTATATGAGAACACACTATGAGATGAAGATTTGAGCTTAAAGATGCAACATACGTCTGTAGGTGGCTCAGGAAATATTCTTCTGACTGACAAAAAAAAAAAATGCACCAACCAAACCAAAATCCTAATATTAGATTTCATGTGCTACCAAGTAAACTTTTTCTCTTATAGAATAAATTGTTTCTATAGAAACGAATGCTTTTCTAGCAACCCAATCCCTATTAGGGTTGCTATAGGAACAGGTTGAGAAAATTAGGAAACGGTAGGAAAAGGTAAAGGACTGCTCAGTGTCTTTTTTCCTGGAAACCCACAGAGGGCAAACGCCTTTTCGTTTCTGAACGCCTTGGTGCGTGGGGCAGGCCTCAGGAGCACTTGAGAACATAATTCCCACTCTGCTGCATGCCTGTGTCCAGCAAGGGTTTCATCAAGTCACTGAAATGTAATTCTGAATAGGACAAGTTTTACAAGAACCACCTCCTGAAGACTGTTTTCAAGGACCAGGGGTAGGGAGGAGCGTGACATAAGGTACAGGGTTAGGGGTGTGAAAAATGTAACAATAAGGATGGAAACCTGTACACATACTACAGATACTGTCTTTTGGAGAGAAACCCCTCATTTGGGGAAGCGTTTAAGTGCGCACGTTTTGTAAAAGCTTTGTTGCCAGCAGTAGGACCCTGCAGGTGGGTCTTGCAGTGCAAATGACAAGCACAGAGATGACTGTTTTCCTTTCTTTACTGGAGAGTGGGGAAAGAATGCAAACACTGGCCCTTGTCTACCTACTCAGCTTCTGGAATCATCTACTCACAGATAGGGTGTGACATCTGTCTACAGAGAATTCTCTCTCAACATTCACTGGCTACGAAGCCAGTAGATGGAAATGGAGAGATCTGAAGCCAAGAGTTGTAGTCAGCAAGTAAGAACCTCATGGCCTCGGGTGAGTTGTTCCATTGCTCTGCATCAGTTTATCTGGCCCCATCTGTAAAATGGAGCTAACAAGAGGTGCCTGGCGGGAGGCATCTGTCTGCCCAGCTCTCTCCTGTCTCCCTCTTCACCCCTCGAGGTATTCCCCATCAGAGAGAGCTATGGCCCCTCACTTTGAGGTGTGCGCCCTGGCCCTGTTTTTCCATTCTTTGTTATAAACTTTCTGTTTGCAAAAGCAATTGCTTTCAGTCACTAAGTCACATCCAACTCTTTGTGATCCCATGGACTGCAGCACGCCAGGCTTCCCTGTCCTCCACTATCTTCTGGGGTTTGCTCAAATTCATGTCCATTGAGTCGGTGATGCTGTCTAACCATCGCATCCTCTTCTGCCCTCTTCCCCTTTTGCCTTCAATCTTTCCCAGCATCAGGGTCTTTTCCAGTGAGTCAGCTCTTTGCATCAGGTGGCCAAGAGTATTGGAGCTTCAGCTTCAGCATCAGTCCTTCCAATGAATATTCAGGGTTGATTTCCTTTAGGATTGACTAGTTTGATCAACAGAAAGGCAATGAATCCAACCAAAACTTGACATTTCCCAGCCTCCTTCCCTGCCCTCTGTAGCTAAGCTGTGGCACTATGATCACAATTCCGCATGTTGTGCAAAAGTTCTTCGACTGTTCCTCAGCTGCCCCAGCTGAGAAGTGGGCCCCCTCTGTCTTCTGCCCTTTATACCTGATCCTTGGAATGCAGACATGATGGCTCACGCTCCAGCAGCCATTTTGCATCACGAGGCAAACTTGAAGGCCGTGCTGCAGGAAAACACAAGAAGTCCAAGGCCCTGAAGACCAAGGAGTTGCCAATCCAGATGCCTGATTTCTGGGCTTCTTTTACACAAAAGAAAAATATACTTCCATTTTTTAAAACTACTGTCACTGCATAATCTAATTCCAATAGATTCACATCAGGGCCGCATTATGACTCACGGATCCTCAGTGCCTGTACGTTCATGAGCTCCTTCTTTCATAAAAAAATTTTAAATTATATTATATGACCGCTGCCACTAAGTCACATCAGTCGTGTCCAACTCTGTGCGACCCCACAGATGGCAGCCCACCAGGTTCCCCCATCCCTGGGATTCTCCAGGCAAGAACACTAGAGTGGGTTGCCATTCCCTTCTCCCATGCATGAAAGTGAAAAGTGAAAGGGAAGTCGCTCAGTTGGCGACCCCATGAGCTATAGCCCACCAGGCTCCTCCGGCCATGTGATTCTCCAGGCAAGAGTACTGGAGTGGGGTGCCACTGCCTTCTCTGATATTGTATGACTATGTAAGTACAAAAACAGACTTAATCTTGGCTAGGCTCATTATTAGCATTATATTCATGTTTTCCTTATGATTTTAAAGAATTAAAACAGAAATGTTCTGTGGCTCCTAAAAGGATCATGGGTCCTGTACCTTCTGTACCTAACAGAGGCATCCATCCATCCTGATACTCGTGCCTTATCAGGCTTTACCTCTGATAGAACCCGATGGTGAAGGTACTGTAAGTCTTCCTGCTTTTTAGATCAGGAAATTGAAGCCAGAGAACTTAAGTAACTTGCCCAGATTTGACTCCAAGTTCATCCAACTCCAACCCTAGGAAAATAGCTATTTTTAGCACCCAAAGGCAACCACTTATTGCTAGAGCTATTACTATTATTCAAGCCAACAGCTCTGACTACTTAAGAAAACAAACCTGATAGATGGTAACAAAGCATAATGGACATGCTGACCTTCTGGTAGCTTCTTTTTATTTTAATCCACAAGATAAACCCAGCGATGAGCCCCCATCTCTGCAGGAAATGTTTTAAAGCCCCATCTTTTACCACTGAATTTACTCATCCAACTCCACAAAGAAAATAACTCCACTTAGCTTGACAGACTGCACAATGAAAAGTAAATTATTTTTCTGGAAATGACCCTAAAAATAGCATGGAATGGGTCTGCTTATAGATACCAGAGGCAATAAGACTGAATATGCTAGTTTTAAAGGCACAAATGTGTTTTGAAACACGGAGATTCTTCTGTGGTCTCGAGAAGAAAAAACATTATTTTCCAGAGAGTACAATAAATCACGCAGGGCAAGAACTTTGGAGTAAAAACAGCATGAACTTTGAGAGGATAGCAGGGCCCTTATCCATCTTACATGCCTCCCCTTATACAAGCCAAGAAGTAATTCCCCCCCGCCGGGCCATCTTCACTCTGTTTATTTCTTTTCATGCTCTGTTACCACAAATTAAACGACAAGGAAACGTTGATGACACCAGACAAAAGGATTGCTCAGCCTTACAACCCACGGCTACCTCGGGAGAGGTGCTCAAAGGGCTGGTTTTTAGAAAAGAGCTACAAGTTACTGCCTTTTAGGCAGGATCTGAGTAGACAACTTACGCCTCAAACAACTGCATTCATTCATCCAGCACTTATTAAACGCCTTCTGGATGCCCTGCACCATATCAGATGCCGAAGACCACTACAAGACCCTACCTTTGGAAAGAGAAGTCAGCATTCAGCGATGGCTTGGAACATACCCAGAAGAATCAAGCGCGTGACAGATGATACCGTCCCAAACTAGAGGTTAAGAATCAGGATGCTGGAGCCAGGCAGCCCCAGGTTCAAATCCTGCGTCTACCACTTATCTGCAAAATACAATTGAGGCAAAACAACCTGAGCCTCAATTCCCTCACCTTTCTCTTGGGAAATTCCCTGGAGGTCCAGTGGTTAAGACTCCACACTTCCACTGCAGGAGACACAGGTTCCATCTCTGGTCACGGAAATAAGATCCCGCCTGCTACACTGTGCGCCAAAAAAACAAATGCACCTTTCTTTCTCTTAGAGTAAATGGGAAAATTTAAACAAGGTGGTGTGTGTAAAGTGCTGGAGACACAGTCAATGTTCTTTCAATACTAGCTACACTTTACGAGGGAGGCACTTCTTGCTCTGAGCACTGGTTACACGATCGAGTTCACTTTGTGAAAATTCACGAAGCTGTACATGTGTGACTTACTTTCTATGGGTACTGGAATAAAAAGTTTACATATGACAACTGGATACCTAACGTTGAGCTGAAAACTGTTGAAACTGCAGTCCCATAAAAACCACCTCTTTATTTCCTCATTTTCTCTAAAGCCTCCTTTATGCAAAAATCCCTGGTGGGGTGGGCTTATTCTGTGGGAAGTGGGGGGAAAGACTGACTGTTCCTTCGGAGTCGACCTCAAACTGGCAGCACGTGGAACAAGGGGCAGCGGACACAGTCAGCCGGAAAGGCCAGAACCAACCCAACCCAACAGACAAGAAAGCCTCCAGGGACTTCTCAGAAACCTGGGGCCAAGCCCCAAACTGCCGCTGGCATAAAATGGGGTTCGAGACTAATGAGACAGTAAGAGGAGGGGACACGAGAGACGGAGCGGAGCCATTTGGGACACGTGTCGGCGGGCTGACTCAAGAGGAGACGTAAGGCCCAGACTCAGATTTCCCGTAGACCCTGGCTGCAACGGACCAAACATACGACCTTGGGCAAGTCCCCGTGACCTTCAAGGCTCAGTTTCCCAGCCTGTAAAATGGGAGACAGCAACACCGTCCGCGTAGGTGAGAATTACAGAAAGTGCCTGGCGCACTGGAAATATGCCAGCCAAGGTAGCTGTTACTATGCAATCGAATTGAATCTGGCAGAAGACAGCTCCGCAGGGGCAGGGGAAGGCTGCAGCCTGTTGAAACAACTTTGCTCTTTTCCTATATTTCTGCAGATGTGTCCACAAGCAAAGACATGGCATTTAAGTTGATAGTTTGAGCAGAGGAGCTGTTCCCACACATCCCAGAGAAGTTGGCTTTGGCCAAGGGGATTTAATAAACCCGGGGCCATGGATGCCTGGGGCTGGAGCACACCGGGGTGTGTAATGGAAACACGGATATAATTAAGAGGCGGTTCATTTGCAATAATTATGCGCTGGTTGGTTAATTCTTTCAAGATGCTAAACAGCCCTTCCCTGGGGCTGTGGTAATTGACTCTGTCTTCTGCCTCTTGCACTGCTGTCGAGAGAATTCTGCTTGGACAACCTGCTGACTCATTTTAACACACACTCACGCTCCCTCTCTAAGCTCCCTAACAGACAGGTCTGAGCAGAAGTGCCAGGGCAGACTCTGCTTGGGAGGGGAGGGGAAGGAGAGAGGGCTGGGGAAGGACTTAGCTGGGAAGAAGTGCTGGCCGCAGGGAGAGGGGAGGAAGGAGGAAGAGCAAGTGAGAGGGCGCCCACGGGGGAGTCGCGGTGAGAGAGAGAGGCTGCGGGCGTCTGCGGTGGGAGAGAGAGGCCACGGGCGTCTGCGATGAGAGATAGAGGCCGTGGGGGTCTGCGGTGAGAGAGAGAGGCTGCGGGCGTCTTCTGCTGCTGGCGCTGCTGTTGTTCAGTCACCAAGACGTTTCTGACTCTTGTGTCCCAGCAGCTCCTCTGTCCACGGGCTTTTCCAGGCGAGAGCACTGGAGTGGGTGCCATCGCTCTCTCCAGGGGATCCCCCCGACTCAGGGGTGCTGCCTGCGCCTCCTGCCTCGGCAGGTGGGCTCTCTGCCTCTGAGCCTCCAGGGAAGCCCCATCCTGCTGATGTGCATGGGCTCACTCCTGTCTAGCGCTTTCCGACCCCAGGGACCACCAGGCTTCTCTGACCAAGGGATCTCCCAGGCGAGAATACTGGAGTGGCGTGCCATTTCCTACTCCAGGGGATCTTCCCACCCCAGGGATGGAGCCCAGGTCTCCTTCGTCTCCTGCATTGGTGGGTGGATTCTTTATTATTGCACCACCCGGGAAGCCCTGGGCATCCTGCTGATATCTGAAGTTAAAAGGCCAGCAGTAGACCCCTGACTGGGTAGAACACAAAGCACCCACATTTTTCTCATTGTTGAGGTCAAGGGTCACAAATGTCACAAGGGTGACATCTTCCAGAGTGACACTTGTGGAGAAGATCCTCGGTCTAGGGAGGGGCCAAAGGAAGGAGGGGCTGCCAGCCCATAATATGTCCTGTCAACCTCCCAGAAACCTTCGAGCTGGAGTCCGTCTTGACTGAGGGATGNCAAATGTCACAAGGGTGACATCTTCCAGAGTGACACTTGTGGAGAAGATCCTCAGTCTAGGGAGGGGCCAAAGGAAGGAGGGGCTGCCAGCCCATAATATGTCCTGTCAACCTCCCAGAAACCTTCGAGCTGGAGTCCGTCTTGACTGAGGGATGCACGTGCAACCACCAGCAAGGGCCCTGCGTCGGGCCAGATACGGGCGCAAGCAAGAGGAGCGGCCAGAGAGCACCCNTCAAAAGCATCAATTCTTCGGTGCTCAGCTTTCTTCACAGTCCAACTCTCACATCCATACATGACCACAGGAAAAACCACAGCCTTGACTAGACGGACCAACTAGACAGACGGACCTTTGTCGGCAAAGTAATGTCTCTGCTTTTGAATATACTATCTAGGTTGGTCATAACTTTTCCTCCAAGGAGTAAGCATCTTCCGATTTCATGGAAAGTGTTCATAGTTAACTCGAGGTTTCCTGAAGCCGCTCACAAGGTCTGAGTTCCAAAGGGATGGCAGAAATGCCTCCCTCCACCCTCCCTACCGCTCTTCCGAAAGGCTCTCTGAAACAAGCACCTTCTCACAGCCCCGCTGGTTCCTGCCGGGCGGCCTCACGGCACTTCCACGAACAAAGGAACAGGCTCCCACACCGCAGCTCCCCCGTTCCAACTTACTGTTCATTCACATCGAGAGGCATTCCAAGGAGAACATGTAAATGCCACGTGAGTCTGGGGGGCTTTCTGACTCTAGACTCCTCAGTCCACCCTCCTCTGTCAATTTCCCTCCCCTGCTCCCCTGAAGCGAGCTCATTCTGGCCTCACGGACCCTGGCTTCCCCTCCAGTGGAGCCAAGGGTCGTCAGACGGATGACGCCCCCACCGAGCCGCGGTGCCCAGGATGACGCCCCCACCGAGCCGCNGGAGCGAGCTCATTCTGGCCTCACAGACCCTGGCTTCCCCTCCAGTGGAGCCAAGGGTCGTCAGACGGATGACGCCCCCACCAAGCCGCGGTGCCCAGGATTGGCGCCCCCACCGAGCCGCGGTGCCCAGGATGGCACCCCCACCGAGCCGCGGTGCCCATGCTCCGTTTCTGTTGCCAGGTGTTTGCTTTCTAGCAGGGAGTCTCTTTCAGGGAAGGCGCGACAGAAGACCAACACGGGGCCGGCATCTCCGAGGAGACAGCCACGTTGGCCCATGCTCATTTAATGATCACAGGAACCCCCTAGTGTGGACAAAACTCAATCCTCGCTTTACAAACAGGGAAACCCAGGCTCAGAGGAGTGAACCCTGTCACTGGGATACAAACGTGGGGGTGTGTTCTGTCTAACACCTGAATCCATCCTTTCTCATCCACCAGGCAGCCTCTGAGGACTTGGTCCTCACCCAGCCTGCCTTTCTGAGACTGGCAGAGCGCAGATAAGAATCCTCTCCTAGGAATTTAACAGCAGCTATAACTCTACTAGTGGCCAGACACACAAGCCCAGGTACCACTGGAAAATGACTATACCTGCATTTAATACAGCAGTTTCATCAAAAAGTGTATGAAATGAATAAACCTATTTTAAGCCACCGAATGAATCATCCACTGTAAGTTGATACATAAATGTATAAACATTACGAAATGTTGAGCACTACAATAAGTGCAGAAAATACAAGGGCACACGCTACACATTTAATACAAATTATCAGGACACAAAACCCAACAGAGTGCTAGGAAAATAACATAGTCAACACCGAATAAAAATAAAAGGAAGCTTTAATAACTGGGAAATTTTAAAAAAATATTACGATTCATTAAATGCAATCATTAAAAAATAAGTGTGTATCAGTGACATCACAGTTGATTCCCGAGCATTTTGTCATGAAAAATTGTCAAGATGTTAAAAAAAAAACAAAACACCTATGTTCAGAGGAATGGAGAGGAGAGAGTTAGCTAACCAGGTATTTCCTTCTGACACTTTCATATTCAAGGAACTTTGAGGTCCTTTGGAACAGCTGATTTCTTCAGAGAGTATGATTTTTTCCTGATAGGAGCCTGGAGTTTTCCTTTAAGGAAACTGCGGCCCGCTCACCTTCGAGCGCTTTCATGATTTTCATAAACGGTTGCAGAATCACTGGGTCCAGCTGTGGCTGCAGAAGTCCCCACCTCGGTTCCAGTGTGGTCAAGTTCTCATCACACTTATACGGATATCTTTCTTAAGTGGGAGCTCTGAAACACACGCTTTGCCTTGTCAAATACATGTTATTTTTTTTCCTTTTCTTGAGGTTATTAGAGATAAGAAAGACATTTTCTAAACAGGTGATCTTTTGTTCAATTAAAACTCTCAAGGAAGCATAAAGCTCTCTTGAAGTCTCAAGATGTAAATGATTCAGCTTCAGATTTCTTAAAATACTAAAATAACAGTATTACCTTTTGTAAAGGCAGTATTTTGGTACTTTAAAATAGCATAGTATACCAAAAAAAAAAAAAAATACTGCATTCATTAGCCCAGTTGCTAGGAAACCTGTGAGCAAGCCGAAAGTTAAGGTATAGATAGGTAAAAGGGTATTTCTTCAAGCAAAATGGGAAAAGCCAGAATTAATTTTAGCAACAATGGGTAACAGAGAATGCAAGATGATAAGATGATACTTAATTGTATTGAGGGGTTTGTATTCCTTTAGAACATGCTGTTAATTACACCCTCCACTGAGTAAGTATAAATACTAATCATTAGAAATAATTAGACATGCTTGCTATTCTTTTAAATATTATCCTTATTTTCAAACAGCACATTGATATTTTCATTCTCCATGGTTAAATAAAGACTCCGTGATTGGACCCATCGCACAGTAAAGGCACCCACAGACAGAGGGACTGACAGCTGGAAGTGCGAGTGTCTGGCCATGTGCATCTTGACCTGGTGTTATAACACGTGCTAGAACACGTGACAAGTAAGAGGAGCCAGTTCTTGACAAAGAGGGGAAGGCTGAAAGCGCTTTTGACAAATTCATCAGCGTTCTGCTTCTTGCTGAGTAAGCTCCTACTGAACTGACTCTCCCACAAATAACAGCAACCGACTCAGGGGCCGCTCCATGAAGGCACTGGAAAGTCAGCCAAAGCATGTGGGCTTTCCAGAGGCGCAGCCCTGGGAGAAGGAAACGGCGGGAGGTAGCCTTCCTTAGCCTGAGGTCAGGGCACAGACTGTGCTACGCGGGAAGCTAAAACTCTGATGCAAAACCCGCAATCTTTCCGGCCTGAATAACTGGAAGACACAGTTCGGAGCAACCGCAGCCGCAAGTGAGGGACGTGGGGAATCCTAAAAGGGAGAGACACAGAGAGGAAAGGCTCCAAAAGGCTGTGTATAAACTTAGCCCAAATCTCAGGCTGCTTCCCTGGTGGCTCAGCTGGTAAAGACTCCTCCTGCAATGCGGAAGGCCGGTCTAACCCCTGAATAGCATGAGGAAGACTCCAAGAAGCCTAGATAAGGGTTAAAAAAACCACTAAACTAAGATATGACCCACCATTCAAGAGACAGATTTTCCGATTTTATTTCAATCAAGTCAACTGCCTACAAAAAAAAAATTTCAAAAACCAAACACTCTTTAGAAATGTAAAATAATCTTAAGTCTCTATGGTATGATATTCACAATGGTTAAGATAAAAACAAAATTATTCATCATACAAGGAAATGGGGAAATGTAGCTCATTCTCAAGAGCTACGATAACTGCCCAAAGATTTAAAGGAATACCTGATCGTAATAAACATGATAGGAAACTTCAACAGGAAAAGAAGATGCAAAAAGAAACCAAAAAGAAATTCTAGGTCTGAAAAACACAGTATATGAAATAAAACATAATGGGCAAGTGTAATGGCAGAACGGAAATGACAGAGGAAAGACCTGCTCACCTGGAATATAGGTCAACAGAAATTCTCCNGAAATGGGGAAATGTAGCTCATTCTCAAGAGCTCTGATAACTGCCCAAAGATTTAAAGGAATACCTGATCGTAATAAACATGATAGAAAACTTCAACAGGAAAAGAAGATGCAAAAAGAAACCAAAAAGAAATTCTAGGTCTGAAAAACACAGTATATGAAAAAAAACACAATGGGCAAGTGTAATGGCAGAACGGAAATGACAGAGGAAAGACCTGCTCACCTGGAATATAGGTCAACAGAAATTCTCCAATCTGAGGAACAGATGGAAAAAAAAGATTTTTTCCAAAAGCAAATAAAACCTCTGAAACTTTCAGGGCACTATTAAGAGGTCTAAGATTATTCAGGCTGCTTAGGNATAGGTCAACAGAAATTCTCCAATCTGAGGAACAGATGGAAAAAAAAGATTTTTTCCAAAAGCAAATAAAACCTCTGAAACTTTCAGGGCAATATTAAGAGGTCTAAGATTATTCAGGCTGCTTAGGAGCAGAAAACCTGGATCCAGACTAGATCTCATGGCCACGTGGGCACAGTCACTAAGATATTAATCACGGTCTGTGAAAGGGAAATAACAGATGCAAGAAATATTAAGAAGAAAGAAACATCAAGTCTTGGTAGTGAGTTAAATAAAGACATACAAAAGAACGAGAAATCTCAGATTCAAACCTACAGTTATGAGACTATAAAAATACATGAACTAAAAAGAAGAATTATGACATTTTTAAAATAAGAAAACTCAAAAGCCAAGTGAGAAGCCAAGAGAATATATCTGCAACTAATTTTTCAGCTAATAGTATATTACAGCCATATCACAGGCATAAGGATATATATAAAGGACTAATCTCTTAACTATATGAAGAACTCTTAAAAACAGAGGGGGAAAGACCAAAAATCTGTTGGAAAAACAGGCAAAGGACATGAACAGCTAACAGAAAATAAAAGGGACAAACATAGGAAGATGCTCAACTCTATTCATAATGAGAGAAATGCAAACTAAAACCACATGAGCTATTTCTCCCCTACCAAATTGGTAAATTTACATATGCTTTTACTCTTTGACCTGCCAAATCCCACTGTTAGAATTTATTTGCAGATATATAACTCCATGAATATGAAAAATATGCACATGACTATTCATTGCAGCATTATTTGTGATAGCAAAATATGAAAAATCATTTTAATTTAAATGATCATCCATGGGAGGGTAATTGAATAAAATATGGTACCACCACACTTAGAATAATAAAAAAGTGTTTAAAAAAAAAAGAAAAAAGAAGGAGAAGAGGAATCAGCCTGTGACCTGATATGCAGTTATTCCTTGGATATATTGTCATTGTCAAGGGGAAAAAGCAAGGTGCAAAACAGTAGTGTGGGGTGGGGGGTATGATGGTTTCATCAAAACAAAGCATGGGAAGAAAAATCCAGAAATTCATGAAAACTATTTGCCATAGGGTGTGGATGAGGATGGGGTCAAAGGTCGAGAAGGGAGGCATATCCCTTTGAGTATAACTTTTGATATAGTTTTGCTTTTGAACCATGTAAATTAAATAAAAAGGAACAGAAGAATACAAACTCTAAAATTGAAAACAAGCAGAAACAACTCTATCTTACGGCAAATAAATAACATAATCCACAGAGAAAATAATAGATTCAAGTAACTTTTAGATGCATATTCTAACTGGACACCCTCAGTGGATGGGACAAAAGGAACTGCAAGGAAACTCTGNAGTTTACAAGTGTGGATAAAGGGAGCCCTCTTTCAGCAATAGGTATGAACGTTGCTAGAATAACAATAGGTAAGTTGTTCACAGCTTTGTTGTGAAAAACTGGTTACTCAGCAACATCAGCGGAAAATGCTCTGTTAGTTTATTTGTTGGGAGGGGCCGGGGCGGGGTTGGAGAAGTAGCAAAGAAAACCATTTAATGTCAAGTACTGCAAATGAATGAAACTCCAGCTGTCCCTACTCAGACAGAAAGTGAAAAATTAGATCTTACTGATGTTCAATTTCTGGGAAGCCACTTGGCAGAACTTTTCAAAGCCTGGGTCTACAATTCTCTGCACTCACCCTGGTTCCTGAAACATACGTGGCACACCCTGAGCTCGCCCAAGCTGACATCGTTGCCATCTGTCTTAAAGACAAGCTGAAAGAGCAAGGCATAGAATAGTTTTCTGCCATTTGTACACACTGGTACATTTGTGTGACTGCAAAATATTTCTGGAGGGAACCAGAGACTGGTAACTTATTCTCTAGGGAGGAAAACCAAGTTGCTACTGTTGTTACCTTTTACTCCATTGCTCCGTTTGAATTTTTCCATGTGAATGCATTAACTGTTCAACAGAAATTTAATTAGTGGTGAAAAATGGGTGGAAGGATGGATGACGGATGGATGAATAGATGGATGAATGGATAGACTGATGGATGGATGGATGATGGATGGGCAGATAGAAATGAGTGTATGCACAGCTCCCGACCCACACACCTGCTCCACAATACCTCCCCTTGGGCTCCACACCCCAGTCACAAGGGTGGGGCTGCTCCCAGGCTAATCTCCGATTTGAGGCTGGCTGACTCTGTGCTGTGTCTTAGGTCTTTAGTTTACGAAACACAGCTTCTCTCAGCCCTGCCTCTCCCCTGATTCGAGGACTCGCCCTCCGACCTCCTGCAGCCCTGAGACACTGTCTCCTAGCCCACTGTGGTTACGTCCCTAGCCAGGGGGACCTCATCTGTCAAATTCTAACACCCATCCACTTTATCGGCAAGGACAGAACCAAATTGCAGCAAATTTCATGGCCTGGAATTGCTCAGCCTCTAGCACAGGGAAGAATTCTATTCACACCCCTGGGAAGCCTTCTGATGACTGGCCAAGGTACCTCGCTTCCCTGGGGACTGCCTGCTAACATCCTTCTCTCCATCGTTGTGGTAACGTGCTTTTTACAGCAATTTCTCTCACATCAAGCAGCCCCCAGGATCTCATCTCTCTGGCCTCTGAGGGGGCGATGTTTCTGGCTGCTTCCATTTCCAGCAAAGGGAGAGAAAGATCGTGCAAAGGGCTCAGACACCTTCCCATCCCCGCTGCTGGACAGCGCTAGGGCAGTGGAGACGAAGCATGGAGTCCAGGTAGACAACGCCACCAGGAAGTGTGAGTCAGTCGGTCTGCAGTCCCCGTCCCCGTCACAGGCCATGATCCCACGAGAGTCTGCATGGCAAGAGCGAGGACCGTGGTGTCTCCATCTTTTAGGGGGAAGAAGGTCCTGTGGGTGCCACCCCCCACCCCTTACCAGGCACGCACCCAGCCCGACCTACGGTGCATGAGTGAGGACTGGCATCCCATGGCTCCCAGCTCCTCCCAACCCAGCAAATGACCTTCCTGCACAAGGAGGCCCCCCTCCCCGNCACCAGGAAGTGTGAGTCAGTCAGTCTGCAGTCCCCATCCCCGTCACAGGCCATGATCCCACGAGAGTCTGCATGGCAAGAGCGAGGACTGTGGTGTCTCCATCTTTTAGGGGCAGAAGGTCCTGTGGGTGCCACCCCGCACCCCTTACCAGGCACGTACCCGGCCCGACCTACAGTGCATGAGTGAGGACTGGCATCCCATGGCTCCCAGCTCCTCCCAACCCAGCAAATGACCTTCCTGCACAAGGAGGCCCCCCTCCCCACCTCCACCCCGGAGGGCGGAGCACCGGCCTGCTGACACAGGGTCACAGAGTCTAGCCTCTTGCCTCACGGTGGGACCAGTTCTGTGCAGTTCACATGCCCAAGGCCCCCTCACCTGCCCACCACTCGGAACAGGCTGGAGCTGAGACCCCAGGCCGACTCAGTTTCTCTCCTGCCCCTCTGTCGTGGGGGTGCCCCCCCAGCAAAGAGCAGGCTCTGCCGTCCCGGCTCAGGCTTCATCCACGAGGAGCCCCCCTCCAAGGCAGTATTCCCCTCCAAGGACGCTCCTCCAGCAGCCCCGCTCTCAGTCAACTCCCACTGAGTGCCAGACACCTGCAGAAGGGAGGCGCACCCCCAGCCATAAGCTTGCAACAGTCCCTCAAACTGGGGCGATTATCAGCCCTGTTTTACAGGTGACATCAAAGGCGGAGACTGCTGAGCCCGCTTGCCCCAAGGCACATAGACGCAGCGGGAGGGATCACCACATGGTAAGAGATGCCGGCTGCTGCCGCCCCACTTAGAGAAGCTGAGCCAAGGGGGTGCTAGAACACGCATCAGCCTCAGATCAGACGTCCAGACCACTACAGGGCTCCTTCCATCACACCAGACCTTTTAGCCTCTAGTCAGGATTAGGTCTTTAATCACAAAACCGAAAAAAAAGTCTTGTTAACACACATCAATTGGATCATTTATTTCAAACAACCCGAAACAAATACAAACCCATCTGTGGTATCCTTAATCCCTAACATGATTAACCTGTTTACCATCTGTTATAACCTGATTACCATCAATGACTACAGCCCCTCGTGGATGACAAGCAGGACAACAAAGCTCCGAGTTTTAGGGAGGCCCCAGAGCTGGTGTTCCTGGAGGACAGCAAGCCTTTCTTTGAAACGGTTACACTTTTGGGGGGGGCAGCCACGCCATGCAACATGTGGGGTCTGAATTCCCTGACTGGGGATTGAACCTGTATCCCCTGCATTGAAAGCTCAGAATCTTAACCACTGAACCACCAGGGAAGTTCCAAGACACGCTGCTTCACCTAAGCAGCATCAGGTCCATGGGTATGATCTCCGGGGCTGCAGGCTGGCCCTTTCCTACCCTCCAAACTCTCCCCCCCCCCCCACCCCCCCCACCCTCCAAACCCTCCCAACAATCCNTCCGGGGCTGCAGGCTGGCCCTTTCCTACCCTCCAAACTCTCCCCACCCCCCGACCCCCACTAGCATCAATATCTTGCTAAGATTCTGGATCACTTCATATCTGCCAGGTGCCAAGCCAACTGCTTTCCTTGCATCTTCCCTTTTCATCCTCACGAGGTCCTGTCTGGTAGGTACAACCAGTTGACTGGTCAGAAACGTGAGGCTCAGAAAATTGAAGTCACTTGCCCAAGTCTACACAGCTAGAGCATGCCTGAAACAGTGCTGGCTGCCGGGGCAATCTGAGTGCAAAGCCCGCACTCTCACACCCTACTTCTGAAGCCTGGGCCCTGTCTAGGTCCACGTGGACCCCTGCAGCTGACCCTAAGGCGTATTCTAACAACATGGCCCCAGGAAGCCAAAGACAGAACCGATGGGGCCTTTGGATCCATGCAGAATCAGAAACCGAACTAAAACTCTCAGCCTGTGAAGAACGTCCCTTCACGTCCCTGGCAGAAAAACAGAGGAGAGATAAACAGCTGAGGCTGTTCCCAAACCTGTCAGCTATTTCCACTTGAACACAAAGACACTGAAGGGCGTGAGGCTATTTTTATTTTTTTTCCTTTTTCTGAAAGGCCATTGGTAGATGCTTCTGCCCTTGCTGGCGATAAAGCGTTCCTTTAATTATCAGTTTGGGGCCAAGTCCAGAAAGCTATTTTCCAGCGCTATTGTTAGAAGGAAATGAAAGGCACCAGCCTCCTGAGCAGCTCTCACCGGGGCCATGGGTGGTCGCAGATACGCTGCCCGCCCGAGAGCGTGGGTCAGGCGTCCAGAGGGAGGCCACTGTGGGGATGGCCCAAACACAGAGAACATGACCCTCAGGAGTCCGTGACTGTCCCGGGAAACAGAGCCAGCACCTTGATTCAGTTTTGGACTTCCGCCTGCCTTCCTTCTGAACACAGGTGTCTTCAGGGAACCGTGATGGGAAGGAGACCAAGGGCGTATTTCTTTTGCTACTTCTGACCCTCAGCTTCATTCCTGAGAACATTCTAAGGTCTTGCTGGCATGATCTGATGTCCCCGGCTCCCAGGCTAGCCACTGCCAGCTGGAATCCAGACATTCAACTCAAGAAGACACAGGCTTTCCCCCACCCCACGTCACTCCCCACCAAAACCTTCCCCAGCTTCCCATCACCTTCATGAAAGGGGCCCCACTCCTGCACCAAGCATTTCAGGCCACCGTGACCTAGACTCTAGAGGCGCAGGGGGGGTGATAAAGAGAACTGAGCTGAGCATTAGTAGCCCAGGTCTGGGATCACAGCTGTGTGACCTTGGAACAGCGCCTTTGCTTCTCTGAGCCTGTTTCTTTATTATATATTGCTGCATCTTAAAATTACCACCTGGGACTTCCCTGGTGGTCTAGAGGCTAAGACTCCATGCTTCTAATGCAGGAGGCATGGTTTCAATCCCTGGCCTGGGAACTAAGATTCTACATGCCAGATAGTGCGGCCAAAAAATTCAAAATAATAAAATAACTTCAAAAGTTACAGGCTTAAAACAGCACACTTTTGTTACCTCACAGTTTCCGGGGATCAAGGAAATAGCATAGCTATTTCCAGGAATCCAGGCATAGCTCCCCTGGCTCCTCTGTTCAGAGTCACTTACAGGTTGCAAAGTGTCAGGCTAGCCTGCGGTCTCATCTGAGAGTTCAGCTGACAAAGGGTCCACTTCCAAGCTCACGCCTCTGGCGTTTGAAGCATTCAGCACCTCAGGAGCTTCTGGAGTAAGTGCCTCAGATCCTTGCTGACAGGTGGCAGGAGCCGCCTGAGTTCGCGGCTACCTGCATCTCTCCGGCTTCATCAGAGCAGCCACATGAGAAGAGCTGAAAGGGAGAAAGCAACAGAGGGGTGTCACTTACATGATTCAGGTCAGTTCAGTCGTTCACTCACGTCCAACCCACTGAGACCCCGTGGACTTCAGCACACCAGGCCTCCCTATCTGTCACCAACTCCCAGAGTTTACCCAAACTCATGTCCATTGAGTTGGGGATGCCATCCAACCATCTCATCCTCTGTCGTCCCCTTCTCCTCCCGCCTTCAATCTCAGGGTCTTTTCAAATGAGTCAGGTCTTCGCATCAGGTGGCCAAAGTACTGGAGTTTCAGCTTCAGCATCAGGCCTTCCAATGAATATTCAGGACTGATTTCCTTCAGGATGGACTGGTTAGATCTCCTTGCTGTCCAAGGGTTAGGTGATTATAAAGAAATCCATCCTTATAGCCTAATCACCGGCATGACATCTTACACCTTCTGCCGTACTCTGTTTGTTAGAAGCTAGTCACTAGGTCCAGCCCACATTAAAGGGGAAAGCATTACACAGACGTGTGAACACCAGCAGGTGAGGATCGCTGGGGGCCACGTCAGGAGCTACCCACCCCAGTTTCTTCCTCCGTCAGGTGCAAATTGGGTTTTCCCTGGTGACTCAGTCTATAAAGAATCTGTCTGCAATGCTGGAGACCTGGGTTCAATCCCTGGGTTGGGAGAATCCCCTGGAGGAGGGCATGGCAACCTACTTCAGTATTCTTGCCCGGCGAATGCCCATGGACAGACGAGCCTGGCGGGCTGCAGTCTATGGGGTCGCAGACAGTTGGACATGACTGAGCGACTAAGCACAGTACAAGGAGCAAACTATGCAGAGTTGTTGCAAAATTGAATTAGAAAACATAGAACATGCTTAACACAATGTCTGATAGATTATAAGTGTCCAATAACTGCTTCTCTCACTTTTGTCAGATCAGAATTTCTTGACCTTTATTTCCTTATCACTCTCATTACAAGGTTCCTTTTGGAGAGTGTTTTCCTAATTGACCCTCTCTTCTAACACCTCAAATATATTACAGGGTTGCGTTCTGGAGGACCTTTACCACTGTATTATCTAAGATTTTTCACTCCCTGCAAGAACTTTTATCCCTGTTGGTGATACTGCCTCTGCAGCCAATATGTGCTCTAGATTCATCTCATGCCCCACCCCATAACTACAGGTGTGTTCATGTGTGTGTCGATGCGTGCTAAGTTGCTTCAGTCATGTCTAACTCTTTGCAACCCCATGGACTATAGCCTACCAGTCTCCTCCGTCCATGGGATTCTCCAGGCAAAAATGCCAGAGTGGGTTGCTGAGCCCTCCTGCAGGGGGCCTTCCCAACCCAGGGATGGAACCCACGTCTCTATGTCTACCTGCCTTGCCAGGTGGGTTCTTCACCACTAGCGCCACCTGGGAAGCCTGTGTGTGCCTGCAGGCGCATGTAAACACACGTGTGTGCAAGCATACATACAAGTGCCAGCCACGCGGGCACTGCTTTCTGCTGAGGCCGTGGGCTTTCTTCCCTCTCCGTGCTTCTGCTCACTGTTTCTCTCTGCCTACAGCACCCTCTGACCCTTAGTCACCTGATTAACTCCGGGTCAACCTTAAAGGCTCGACCAGAGCAAAGGTGTGACAGGCAGCCTCCAGGATGACTCAGCGATTTCTGCCTCCTGATGTTCACACTTTTACGTAAGCCCCTCCCCCTTGAGTGTAGGCTGGATCCTCTGACTCACTTCTAGTGATTAGAAAGTGGCAGAAGTGATGGGCTGTTACTTTTGAAGTTAGGTGACAGGACTTCCCTTGTGGTCCAGTGGTTCAGAATACACTTTGCAATGCAGGGGGATGCCGGTTCACTCCCTGGTAGGTGACTGAAGATCGCACATCCCCCTGAGCAACTGAGCCCGTGAGCCACAACTAGAGAGCCGCAAGCTGCAGCTCCTGAAACCCGCGCGCTCCGGAGCCTGGGCGCCAACCACACTCACCTAGACAGTCCGTGCGCCTCAACGAGGAGGTCCCGCATGACGTAACAGAGGCCCGCATGAGGTAGCAGAGGCCCCCCCCACATGACGTAACAAAGGCCCCACGTGACGTAACAGAGGCCCCACGTGATGTAACAAAAGCCCCACGTGACGTAAGAGGCCCCATGTGACGTAACAAAGGCCCCACGTGATGTGACAGAGGCCCCACATAATGTAACAGAGACCCCCACATGACGTAACAAAGGCCCCACATGACGTAACAGAGGCCCCCCGCATTTCGTAACAGAGGCCCCCGCAGGATGTAACAAAGGTCCCACGTGATGTAACAGAAGCCCCATATGATGTAAGAGGCCCCCGTATTACGTAACAAAAGCCCCACATGACGTAACAGAGGCCCCACGTGACATAATAAAGGCCCCCATGTGACGTAACAGAGGCCCCGCATGAGGTAGCAGAGGCCCCACATGACATAACAGAAGCCCGGCAGGATGTAAGAGGCCCCGCGAGACATAATAAAGGCCCCACATGATGTAACAGAGGCCCCCGCATGACATAACAGAGGCCTCACATGACGTAACAAAGGCCCCACATAACGTAACAGGAGTCCAGCAGGACGTAACAAAAGCCCAGCAGGACATAATAGAGGCCCCGCAGGACGTAACAGAAAGAAGCCCGGCAGAACGTAACAAAGCCCCCCCCCCCCCCCGACGTAACAGAGGCCCCACGTGCCGCAACTAAGACCTGGGNAGGTGACAGGACTTCCCTTGTGGTCCAGTGGTTCAGAATACACTTTGCAATGCAGGGGGATGCCGGTTCACTCCCTGGTAGGTGACTGAAGATCGCACATCCCCCTGAGCAACTGAGCCCGTGAGCCACAACTAGAGAGCCGCAAGCTGCAGCTCCTGAAACCCGCGCGCTCCGGAGCCTGGGCGCCAACCACACTCACCTAGACAGTCCGTGCGCCTCAACGAGGAGGTCCCGTATGACGTAACAGAGGCCCGCATGAGGTAGCAGAGGCCCCCCCCCACATGACGTAACAAAGGCCCCACGTGACGTAACAGAGGCCCCACATAACGTAACAGGAGTCCAGCAGGACGTCACAAAAGCCCAGCAGGACATAATAGAGGCCCCGCAGGACGTAACAGAAAGAAGCCTGGCAGAACATAACAAAGCCCTCCCCCCATGACGTAACAGAGGCCCCACGTGCCGCAACTAAGACCTGGGCAGCCAAAGAAAAGACAAAAAGAAATTACGTGGCAACGACTCCAGTCTCCATCTTGCTCACTGCCACCTCGCTAGCCCATTTGCTCCATTGGAAGCCACCTGCCAAGTGGTGAGGTGTCCCACACAGAGGCTCCTGTGACGAGGAACTCAGGCGGGGCTCAGTCCTACAGCCCAGGGTAACCGAGTCCTTCCCACCACCTGTGTGACGGAGCTTGCGAGCTGATCCGTCCCCAGCCGAGCCTTCAGATGAAACCCCGCCTTGAGGACAGGCAGCTCCTAAGTAAGCCCTGATTTCTGACCCACAGAACCTGTGAGCCATTTAAGCCACTAGGTTTTGTCACTTGTCACACAGCGACAGACAATGAAAACAATCAGCTTCTTTAGGGAGGCTGAGCTTCCTGGGTGGCGCAGTGTAAAGAAGCTGCCTGCCGACGCAGGAGACATGAGAATTGCAAGTGTGATCCCTGGGTCAGGAGGGTCTCCTGGAGGAGGAAACGGCAGCCCACTCCAGCATTCTTGCCTGGAGAATCCATGGACAGAGGAGCCTGGGGACTACAGTCCATGGGGTCGCAAAGAGTCAGACATGACTGAGTGCACACACACACACCTAGCGTCTACCGTTCAACACACAGACATACACACTCACTTAAACATATATTCCCATACACATAATCCCACATGCACACCTACTCACACTGTCTCACACACACTCACGTACTCCCAAATATTCCTGCATATCCATGAATGCCTATGTCCTTACACATTCTTACACATGCACACGCGCGCGCACACGCGCACGCACACACACACACACACTCCTTCTCTGTCACATACACTCACATACCAGTAAGCACGAAGCGTCCCTTCTCTGTAATGCCTTGTTCTTAGGATTGATCAGACTTCCTTGTCACTGCATTTTGACCACCCAGTCTGGCTGCACTGTGAACCCCTGAAATCAGGGACTGAGGTTTTGTTTGCCTATTTTTAGGGTCTAGTATCTACAGGCATCAACAGTTTAACACGTTAATGTTGTTCATCGTGCAGTAAGGGTCAGTGACTCACTCTGCTTGTTGAGTTGGCTGTGTCTCCTTTCCTCTTTTTCACAAACAGAAAGACTTTTCTTTTTAAGAATCCTGTGCCATCGGCCTACTTCCACTGATGACAGGAAATC
>SJYW01041615.1:807727-830250 GCA_006410735.1 Raphicerus campestris | reverse complement strand
CCGCCCCCCTGTGTACAGGCAGGTCACTGGACAGGTTGCAGAACGGCCTTTCTTGGTTTATCTGCATTCATTCTCAAGGGGAGGGGGGAGTCTGGAATAGTTGTTGGATAAGAAGAAAAGGCGTTTAGAAAGCTCCTTAGGGGGAGAGTTTTAGTGGGGAGGAGGATTGAGAAAAGCGCATCTAACCAGATGAAGGCAGGCTCCCACCGATGGGGTGTACTACGGAAGCTGTCCATTCAGCAGGTGCTTCCTGAAGCACTTGCTGTCCATAAGCACATCCAGGGTGCCAGGTGTCAGAGTGAGCAAGGTGAACGAGGCAGTTGCAGAGACCCCCTTTGCTGACCCCTCAAGAGAAACGCAGGGGAGGTGAGAGAAGGGAGCCGGAATCGCTCTGATTCATCACGTGTGTTCAGGAGGGTGGCTTCTTCTGACTCCATGAATCTGAGGCGAGGTTTATTCACTAGGGTGTGTTTGATACCCACGCACAACAGCACAGTCAGAGTGCTCCGGGGAGCCTCACCCGCTCACATCTCCAAGGCAGGCTTGGCACTGCTGGCGACCCAGCCCCAGGGCCGGGGCCAGGGCACGCGCCAGCTTTCCTGGGTGGACTCCTCAGGAGCTGTCAGGCCTGAGCTTGACCCTGTGGCCTGGAGCTCTGCAGAAGCACCCGCCAAGCGGGGAGGGAGGGAAGGCGCGTCTGGAAGACAGGCGGTGAGGGCTCCTGGGGCCTGCCTTCATCCGTCATTCCCTCAGAGCCCATTCCAGTGGAAAGCTGTCTGTCACGGGACACACTCAAACCCACAGGGGCCATGAGTGTGCAACCTTGATCCCCATCCCAAGCCTTGAGGGCCAGGCGAGGGGAGCCCTGGAGTCTGACAGGGGCAGACCTGGGAGTCAGGCTCTCGTCCCGCCGCCACTTTGAACCCCCTGCACCCCACACAGCTGGGCCGTAGCCAGAGGTGAGCACGATGCCCCAGAGATTAGAAGGGCCCTGGACGCAGGCCTGAGAGACTCCAAGCAGGTCTGAGGAGTCAACCCCCGGGGCCCCTCTAAGGCGTCTTTTCTCCGAGTCCCCTTTCCGAATGTGTGTGGCAGAGACAGTGTTTCTGGTGGCCAGAGGTAGAGAGTCTGGAAATCCACCCTTGGTTGGCTCACTAAACCCAAAGATGGAGCCCCATGGTTGGACAGTGGGGGCTGGAAAAGCCACTCTAAAAGACAGTTGACCCAAAGGCGGAGGCAAGGGAGTCTAGCTGCTTGCACTAGTCCCTCCTGGCCATTTTTGTTCTCTAGCAGACAGTATCTGACTGACAGAATCCACGCACGGAGTCACGGCAGTCCAGGTAGGAGCCGAATGACGGCCTCCCAGGGCACACCACCCCTCCTTCCCGGCTCCGTCCCACCGCAGCTGACCACAGACATGTGGCCTCAACACTTACCGAGGAACAAGAAGCGAAGGATTGTTTAAGTAGGTGTCCCCCTCCCCAGCTGCTGCCACAAGGCCCCAGGTGCTCCCCAAGCCTGTGCCTCCACTCACCCCGTGCTCCCAAGTCAGAGGCCACAGGGGACAAACAGAAAAGCACCCCCTGGCTCCCGCCCCAGAGCCCCTCCTGGTCGAAGGCAAGCGTGGATGTGTTTTCATTTTGCCAGAGAAACATTGGAGGGAGGCTCCAGAGGCTGCCTCTGGCTGGGGGTGGGGGATGGGGGTGTCTCTGGATGTTCCCTCTTAGGGGGCAGGTGGGGTGGAGGAGAGAGCCCAGCTCCCAGCAAGTATCCCCCACCCCAGTGACTGAGGCCCCCTCTCACTGGAAGCAGGGCTGGGGGCCAGCCCTCTTGGACTGTAATGAGCGTGGACAGGAGAACGTCAGGGGAGATGGATTTCCCACGCAAGCACAGCATCTCACAGGGATCCGGTGTGCCAGAGCCTGGGCCAGCCTAACGGCTGGATCCATTTTGATTAACGGTCTAATTGAGGATTAATGCAGCATGATCCGCCTCTGAGTCAGCCCAGCCAGGAACTTTGACCATGACAGATGAAACTCCCCCAGCAGGGGAAGGACTGCAGGGAGAGGCCACTGGAGTCCCCTCGACGCCCGCTCAGGATTAAGGAGTGACACGGGTTGGCAAGCGCGGGGAGGAGACACAGAGACCACAGCCTGAGGAGCTCAGGGAGAAACGCCTTTTTGCTTTTTTGAAGAAAGTTGCACTGCGCTTGGTTTGTTTCTTCCCGCCACATGCTATTAACGGTGTAGTGGCTTGAAGCAGCACAAACTTGTTATCTTACGGTTTGGGGGGGATCAAAAGTCCACATGGACCTCAGTGGGCTGACACCAAGCGGGCAGCAAGGCCGTGTTCCTGCAGGGAGAGTCCCTTCCTTTGCCTTTCCTAGCTTCTGGGGGCTCCCTGCGTCCTTGGCTCCTGGCTTTAGAACATTCCAGCCTCAGCGTCTGCCATCACATCTCTTTCATCTCTGACTCCGAAACCCTTGAGTGACAGCTGCCAGTCACGCCCGACTCTTTGTGACCCCGTGGACTTGCCTCCCTGTGATAAGGACTCTTGTGGTGACACTGGGCCCACCATTCGATCTGGGGCCGTCTCCCCATCTCCAGCTCCTCAGTTTAATCGCAGTAACATTCTCCCTTTCACCACATAAGGTTACACTCCCAGGTCCCATCCAGGGCTTGGGACGTGGACCTCTTCGGGAGGCCACCCTTCTGCTGACCACAGGCCTGTGCCTCGTCAGTTTCTGTTGACTGATGGGGAAGCAGAGGCCTGGCGGAGTGAGGCACTTGACTTCAGCCAGGTGAGGAGAGAGGGCACTGAGGTCCCACCCTCTGGAAGGCGATGTTGGCTTCATACTGCTCCCCTGAGGAAAGAAATGCCGGGGGAGGAGCAGGCAGGTGAGGTGCCAGGCATGCTGCCCAGAAGCCGTTCTAGCAAACAGGCGGCCCTTCTAACTTATCAGGCGTGGCTCCAAGCGCTTAGCAGGCGAGTGTGACAACACCCCAGTTTACAGCTAAGGAGCCAGGCAGAGAAAGGTGAAGGTGTTTGCAGAAGGCTGCACAGCTGGTGAACAGTGGGCCAGGCATCGTGGTCCAGAGGCCACACCCTCAGCCCTGCTTGGTACCTGCTACCCCACAGGAGGGTTCTTCTGCCCAGAGACTGAAATGGCAACCCAGAACTCGATGAAACCAGTTTTGTTGATTCCTTACTCTGCTCTTGTGCAAATACCCGGTAGGAATAAGGATGTTTCCCCAGCTATGGGCAATTGCCTGCTTCTCCCCATCCCCAAAGACTTTTCAAAAGCTTGTGCCTAGAAAATAGAGGCAAGGTGCTGGACACCCTTCTGCCACCAGGAACCAGCGATGCAGGGAGACAGTAGAATGCAGTCAAAGAGGTTTGTTCAGAGTCCCACAGACATAGTGGAGCCTGGCTTCATCACTTGCCGCAAGAGTCATGAGTTTTCACCTTTCAAAGCCTCAGTTTCCTCATCTGTAAAATGGGCGTGAAACCTCCATTCACCAGCTTGGTGAGGTCAACACGCTTGTCCCCGCTGTATGGGGAAACAGACCCAGAAGAGGGCCAGTGACTTGGTGGGTACAGATGGCTGTATCAGGCTGAAAGGTTAACAGCAGAAGCAGCAGCAATAGCCAGACAAGCCTGACAGAGACCTTCCTCCCACCTGCTCCCTGCTCCAGAGTCCTACCCCCACCCCTGGGTCCTACACCCCACCCCCAGTCATATGCTGGCCACAGAGCAGCCTCCAGGTGGGGGGGGGGGGGTGCTGCCCTTCAGAACTCCTTCTGGCTTCAGTGATCATCTGTCTTTGGAAATGTACACTCAGCCCTCTGTCATAGTTTCTGAACGTCATCTTTCTCCCAGGAGGAAGAGAGGCTGCCTGGGGAGAATCCGCGGAGCCGTGGGCTCACAAAGGGGCGTTCAATCAAGACAGCCCCAGAGCAGATAGATTTTCTCACGAACCAGAGGGTCTTCACTTCTCCAGTGAGGCTCTCCTCACGCGGGACCCACAGAGGCTTCCAGAACCCCAGGAAGATTGGGAAGTCAGGGAGAGGGCTCCCAGCCGAAGCCCAGAGCACCTGGAAGGCCTGCCAGCTTTCCTGGCCCCTGCCTTTCCTCTCTCAAACATCAGCAGGCTCTCAGGGAGCCTTCAGAAATTCCAGTTCCTGGCCCCCCCTTAAGGATTCTGAGGAGAGGGTCTTGGGAGGGACTTGGGGGTTTGTATCTCAGCTGAGTCCGGGGGATGCAAAACCCAGGGGCCCGACAGCTTTTGTGCTCTTCTTTTTCTCTGTCCTGGATTAAAGCCCAGGGTGGTGCTAACCACACTCTTGAATTCATATCGCTCTGCCTCACCCGGCTGTCTTAGTCACTGTTCCCTTGGTTCCAGTCCCCAAGCTTATCCCCTCCCCCTGCCCTCCCAGGCACCCTCCCTGTGGTTGACAGAGATCCTTGCATGTGCTCGAGTCTTCGTAAGATATGTAATGTTGTGTGTGCGCTCATTTACATAAACAGCAAAGTGCTATAAACTTCTGTTGTTTTTTTCCACTTGGGACCATGTTTTTAAGATCTAAACGTGTTGCTCAACCTCCCTCCCGTCCATTGCTTCCAGTTCCTGTGCACTCTACAGGCTTTGCCATCTGGATCACTTGTTCATCTCCCCCACTGCCGGGAGGGACACTGGGAGACCTCCGAGCGCCAGAGATATATTCTTGTGCCTTGTTCCTTGCTTGCATCTGAGTCCCCAGAAGCGGATCCTGAGTCAAGGATTGGAGTGCGAATATATTACAGACAATGTCTGTCATAAGCCCTGTGGATCCAAGTCTGAGGGATATACCCAGGAATGGGATTCCCGGGTCGTCAGACGCCAGCATCCTTCATTCCCTCGGTACCCTCAGGCTTTCCCAGAGGTCATATGAGTGCATTCCCTCCGGCAATGGGCCCTGAGGGGTCAGACAACGCCGGGGTCCAGTCCTGCCTAATCAGGTCAAGAAAGGAGTCACCCTTGTCTGGAAGAGGGGAGAATGGCAGATCCCCCTCCTGGCTAGTAATAACCCAGCAGGCCCGTTGAGGATCCCCTGCAGGTCGGGCTCTGGGCCGAGCACCTGTGTTATCTGTGTCCTCTGCTTTAGTGCTGACCATAACTCCCGGAGGCCAGAGCAACGACTATCCCCATTTTACAGATAAGGAAACTGCATCTCAGAGGCAGGACACGACTTGTTCAACATCACAAGAGACCTTGGTCTCCTGACTTCAGAGCTAGCGGGCTCTTCTGCTTCCCCACCTTGAGGTCATCAGCAATCACCCCCCAACCCCCGCCCCCAAGCTGGAGTCTAACCAGCTTTTTCTCAGTACTCACTGTACTTGTTTCCAGTTGTTACTGCGAGACATCACCACAAGCCGAGTGGATTAAAACAAACCAAACTTACTGCCTCACGTTCGGGAGAACAGAGGTCTGCAGTGGGTGTTGCAGGGCTAAAATAAAGGCATGGGAAGGCTGCGTTCCTTTCTGGAGAGCCCAGAGGAGAGTCTGTTCTTCATCAGTCTCAGCTTCTAGACGCTGCCCACTTTCCTTGGCTCGTGGCCCCTTCCATCGTCAAAGCCAGCCCTGGCCAGTCGGGTCTTTCTCACAGCGTTTCACCACTCTGATGCACCCTCCTGCCTTTCTTTTCCATCTTTTAAGGACTCTGGTGGTTGCATGGGGCCCCCAGAGAGCCCAGGAAAATCTTCCCACCTCAAAGGAAGCTGGTTAGCAACCTCATTTCCATCTGTAACCTTGAATCCTGCTTGCCAGAGAAGCTAACATAGTCACTGCTTCCAGGAATCAGAAAAAGAATACAGACATCTTTTGGCCAGGGCTGGGTAGGGGTGGGGGAGTGTCTACCTGCACCGACACTCAGGGTTGGGGCAGTGTGCAGCTTCAGCAAGGGAGTGGGTGCTGGGCGCTGAGCACAAGGAATACCAGCCTCCCCTACCCACCCACCCCCGGCTTTGCTATGTCCCTGCTCACCAGGCCCTCCCATTCCGTCCAGCCCAGCAAGGTCAGAGCTCACCCTGCCCCTCCCCAATGATCATCAGGACGGCCTTGGTGCTCAGATACCACCCATCACCCATGTGGGAGGCCCCATCCCTGACCTCTCTGTCTCTGATTGGCCAGCAATTTCTCCTTCCATCGTCTTGTACCCGGTAAAGGCTGCCTCTAACTTGGGCCTCCTAGCGCCACCTATCGGTCACCTGGGTGAATGGCACCCCTGGGATCACCCTACATCCTTGTCCTTCCCCTTCATCACACTCCAGTCCCACAGCAAGAGTCCCCTCAGCTCTCTCTCTTCAAAGCCCACCCCAGATCCTTCCGATTCTCCAGACCCCTCCACTGCTCCAAACCTCGGTGGTCTCTTTCCAGAGACAGGGGTGGTCGCCTCCACCCAGCCCAGGACTTCTCCAGAGGATGCCCCCCCCCACGAAGAGCGAACCCCAGCACGTCTGTCCCCTGCTGACCCCACACACACTCGTCTTCTCCCTCCTCCCCTCGCTCACTCTGCCTGGCCACTTGGCCTTTACTTCGGAGTCTGACCATCCAGTCCCATCCCCAGGTCAGGAGCAAGCTCTTCTAATTCCACCCGAGACACTGCTCCCCAGGTCCTCCCAGGGCTGGCTCTGCCCCAGGGTCTCCTCCGCTGAGAAGCCCTCCTGGGTCCCTCCAGCTAGCGTTGACCCCCGACCCCCACCCCAGCCACTTCCCATTGGTCACCTGGTTCTGTTTCCGTCACAACACTCATTACGGCCTGAAATGGTCTGTGTGCTCATTTTGAGACTGCGTCCCCAACTAGAACGCCGCCTCTGTAAGGACAACCCTGGGTCTGTCTCATCCTCCGCTGTGCCTCCAGGCCTGGCCCAGTCCCACACTTGGTAATGTTGGATGAATGAGTGAAGGACAGCTCCCTCAGGACTCCTCCTTCTCATTCCCACCATTGGAGCCCCTTTCTCAAACAGCTTCCTTTTCCTGAGTAGCCATGTAGACCCTAAGAGGCAAACTCGCTAGATCCCACCATGCTCTAGAACTCACAGACCTAACACCAAAATTTTTTTAAAAATCAGCTTTTTCGTGAGGGCAATACCAGACTGGGTGAAAAGTAGCTTTATATTCCAGAAGCAGGACTTTGGAGCCTGACTGATCTATGAACCTTACCAGAGACTCTAGCAGGCAGAACTGTTACCCACATCCCCATCAGGCTGGACAACCCTAAGACCAAAAGCTCAAGGCAAGTGTGCCCCTCCCTTGTTGAGCAAATTCAGCATCTGAGCCTCCCCAGGGTCCTCTGGCCTTCCATGTCCAAGCAGCCTGCACAAAGCAACTTTTTCTCTCCTCTCCATGCTTGTCTCTGAGACAGGACAATTTTCCATGCAGGAGGCTGAGGCTTTGACTCACGGCTGATACAGATCACGAGAGAAAAAATGAGGAATTGCTAATTGGGGGAGCTTTCAGCTGGAGGAAAAGCGAGGAGGTTTGAAAGAAAAAATTCTGCAAGAAAAGAAGTGATTACAGACATGGGGATTCACAAGCGCTCTCCAGGGTTTGCAGGATGAGAGGAAGGCTCTCGTGCCTCCATCACTATTCTTGCCAAACGGAATGTCGTTTTCCCTCTTGTCTTTGGTGGCAAAGATAAAGCAGCATAGCTGAAAAGCTGTGGCACTAAAAGCCATCTTCCTCCTCCAAGGGATTCTGGCAGGCTCTGCCTAAGGAGATGAGTTCCAGTTTTAGGTGAAGTTAAAAACACTCTTAATGCTTTAAAGTCAGATCATGTTTTTTCAAACACAGGTGTACCGTAGTTTTAAACTTGAGCTGAGAAACGACAGTTTGCCCCAGAGATAAATGCGTGGAGTGATGATTTGCATTTGTGAAAGAATTTTTGTTAGGGAGGTGCCCCTCTCAGATGTGGAAACCTCCGTGGCTCCTGTTAAACACTGCTTCACACCCACGCGGGGCTGCGTGCATATCTGTGCAACCGCGAGTGTTTCCGCTGAACATGCCCATAGCATGGATGGACACTCAGAAATGGGTCTCCATTTGGAATTGATAGACTTGGCTGGTACCACTTGCATCCATAAGNCCACCCAGCCCAGGACTTCTCCAGAGGATGCCCCCCCCCACGAAGAGCGAACCCCAGCACGTCTGTCCCCTGCTGACCCCACACACACTCGTCTTCTCCCTCCTCCCCTCGCTCACTCTGCCTGGCCACTTGGCCTTTACTTCGGAGTCTGACCATCCAGTCCCATCCCCAGGTCAGGAGCAAGCTCTTCTAATTCCACCCGAGACACTGCTCCCCAGGTCCTCCCAGGGCTGGCTCTGCCCCAGGGTCTCCTCCGCTGAGAAGCCCTCCTGGGTCCCTCCAGCTAGCGTTGACCCCCGACCCCCACCCCAGCCACTTCCCATTGGTCACCTGGTTCTGTTTCCGTCACAACACTCATTACGGCCTGAAATGGTCTGTGTGCTCATTTTGAGACTGCGTCCCCAACTAGAACGCCGCCTCTGTAAGGACAACCCTGGGTCTGTCTCATCCTTCGCTGTGCCTCCAGGCCTGGCCCAGTCCCACACTTGGTAATGTTGGATGAATGAGTGAAGGACAGCTCCCTCAGGACTCCTCCTTCTCATTCCCACCATTGGAGCCCCTTTCTCAAACAGCTTCCTTTTCCTGAGTAGACATGTAGATCCTAAGAGGCAAACTCGCTAGATCCCACCATGCTCTAGAACTCACAGACCTAACACCAAAATTTTTTTAAAAATCAGCTTTTTCGTGAGGGCAATACCAGACTGGGTGAAAAGTAGCTTTATATTCCAGAAGCAGGACTTTGGAGCCTGACTGATCTATGAACCTTACCAGAGACTCTAGCAGGCAGAACTGTTACCCACATCCCCATCAGGCTGGACAACCCTAGGACTAAAAGCTCAAGGCAAGTGTGCCCCTCCCTTGTTGAGCAAATTCAGCATCTGAGCCTCCCCAGGGTCCTCTGGCCTTCCATGTCCAAGCAGCCTGCACAAAGCAACTTTTTCTCTCCTCTCCATGCTTGTCTCTGAGACAGGACAATTTTCCATGCAGGAGGCTGAGGCTTTGACTCACGGCTGATACAGATCACGAGAGAAAAAATGAGGAATTGCTAATTGGGGGAGCTTTCAGCTGGAGGAAAAGCGAGGAGGTTTGAAAGAAAAAATTCTGCAAGAAAAGAAGTGATTACAGACATGGGGATTCACAAGCGCTCTCCAGGGTTTGCAGGATGAGAGGAAGGCTCTCGTGCCTCCATCACTATTCTTGCCAAATGGAATGTCGTTTTCCCTCTTGTCTTTGGTGGCAAAGATAAAGCAGCATAGCTGAAAAGCTGTGGCACTAAAAGCCATCTTCCTCCTCCAAGGGATTCTGGCAGGCTCTGCCTAAGGAGATGAGTTCCAATTTTAGGTGAAGTTAAAAACACTCTTAACGCTTTAAAGTCAGATCATGTTTTTTCAAACACAGGTGTACCGTAGTTTTAAACTTGAGCTGAGAAACGACAGTTTGCCCCAGAGATAAATGCGTGGAGTGATGATTTGCATTTGTGAAAGAATTTTTGTTAGGGAGGTGCCCCTCTCAGATGTGGAAACCTCCGTGGCTCCTGTTAAACATTGCTTCACACCCACGCGGGGCTGCGTGCATATCTGTGCAACCGCGAGTGTTTCCGCTGAACATGTCCATAGCATGGATGGACACTCAGAAATGGGTCTCCATTTGGAATTGATAGACTTGGCTGGTACCACTTGCATCCATAAGTGATTGAGCTGGGGTGGAGGGTAGTGATGGTGAATTTTAAAAGCAAAGTATTGGAACTTCCTTGGCGATCCAGTGTTCAAGACTCCACACTCTCAATGCGAGGAGCCCAGGTTCTATTCCTGGTCAGGGAATTAGATCCCCCGTGCCACAAATAAGACCTGGTGCAATGCGAGTAAAAAGAAAAACTATAACATCCAAGTATTATAGACTCATACTACACTACTTTTCCCCAGATCAGGTTAATTCTGGAGAGCTCTGTTGCTGTCATCTAGGGGTGTCAAACTCAAGTCCCTACAGTGGCCAGGAAGGAAACGTACATAAGGGAAGTAAAGTGGGTGTCAGGAAGACAATAGGGAGGGCTAGGGATGACGGTGGATCATAGCATGACTGCCCTGCCATAAGAGGGACAGGCATTTCTCAGCTGGAATTTGAAGCGAAGGTTGCCAGATAATCTGATTTTCCAAATATATATATATATGAATTTTTAAATGAAATGTCTCCATTTTTCAAAATCTTCTCCAAGCCAGGCAAAATATTTGTAAACCAAATGCTGTCCATGAGCTATGACTGCATAAGCAATCTGATTCTAATGGCACAAACCCTTAGCTTTGAGGACGGGGAAGGAAGAAGTCTGTGTAAGCTGAGATTTTGACCTCAGTTTCCCGGAAGTGCCCTCATCGGGTTGGCCTCACCAACAGGAAATGCACTTATTTGTTGAGCATTTCTGGGAGCGTTTATGTTGCTGAATACAGAGGTTCAGAAATGAGCAGAGCACATTCTTCCCCCAGGGAGCAAGCAGTCTACTGAAGGAACCAGGCTTGCACACAGATCATTCTAAAACGGGTGGCAAGTGTGGTGACAATAAATGGGGGTGGGGGGATGATACTTGATTTAGCTGGAAGAGCCAAGGAGGGCTTCCTGGAGGAGTGAGCAAGCCTGTCCAATCCAGTCCTAGGTCCTCAAGATGACGTTTGCTGACACAAGAGCAAAACATGCCGCTGTTGTGACAATTGTGCATTTTTTGGACACTGCCTCTGATTCATGGCAAGTGATATGTTTTCCACACATGGAATGGATACAGGCGGTCCCTTTAATACTTGTAATAGTAGTAAACAGTGGGAGTCCCCTGATGGCACAGTGGTTAGGATTCCACACTTTCATTGCCATGGCCCAGGTTCGATCCCTGGTCAGGAAACAGATCCCACAAGCCACAAGGTGCAGCCAAAATATAAAACAGAATAATAAAGTAATAAAAAAAATAGTAGACAGGAAGTATTGAGAACCTACCATGTCCCACATACTGTGTTCAGTTGTCTTGGGTACATAATTCATTAAATCTTCTCAGTAATCCTATAAGGTAGATCGTATGGTTATACCCATTTTGCAGATGAGGACATTCAACATCAAAATCTACGCTCATAACCACCACAACAGAGCCCCTCCTCCTTGCACTATGGACATGGAGGGCAGGATAATTCTCTGTTGAGGGGTCTGACCATAGGAATTTTCGCAGCATCCTTGCTCGATGCCAGTAGCATTCCTTGTCATGACAATCAAAAATGCCTCCAGACATTGCCATCTGTTCCCCGGTGACAAAAGTCAGGCCTGGTTGAGAATCGCTGGTCCACACTAAACTACTTTTCCAAGCTAAATAAATATCCCCCAAAGGTGGACAAACTTAAAGCGTTAAGTAAAGAACAGTACCGGTGTAGGCTGTCAGCTCTGTGGGGCTGGGGGCCACATCTGATTTTGTGCACGGCTGCAGACTCCGGGAGCGTGAAGCCACTCCTGGCTTACAGTAGCGCTCAGTGCATTTTTATGGTGTGAAAGATGTGGATGCGGAGGAATGGTGAGGTTTAGGAGATGCTGAACAAAGGAGTGGCTCTTCCGACTCTTGAGTATCTTCCCTCAAGCTGCTGTAACAGAGTATCTAGACCAGGGGACTTAAATAACAGACACTGGTTGCTCTCCATCTGGGGGCCTGTGAGTCTGAGATCAGGTCGGGTTCTGACAGGTCTGTCTTCTTAACTTACAGCTGGGGGGCCTTCTCACCATGCCCTCACTCGGTGGAGAGAAAGGAGACCCTGCTGTCTCTTCCTCTCCTTATCAGGGCACTAATCTCACCCTGGCGGCTCCACCCTCCTGACCTCATCTAAGCCTGATGACCTCCCACAGACCCCACCTCTTAACNCTCACCAGGCCCTCACTCGGTGGAGAGAAAGGAGACCCTGCTGTCTCTTCCTCTCCTTATCAGGGCACTAATTTCACCCTGGCGGCTCCACCCTCCTGACCTCATCTAAGCCTGATGACCTCCCACAGACCCCACCTCTTAACACCATCCACTTGGAGGGTAGGGCTTCCCCCTATGAATCTGGGGAAACAAAATGAGGTCCATATCAGGAATTAGCTGCAGGATCCACATTGTCCCCAGAGACTCAGGAGTCACTGAGGCTCTTTCCTCCCTTCTCCCCACTCCCCCCCAGGCTGGAGAGGGATGTGAAAGCTCAAAATGACCCTCCTACCAGGAGACAATTCTGATTACGACTACAGCGCTCTGAGCTGCACATCGGACGCCTCCTTCCATCCAGCCTTCTTCCCCCAAAGCCAGTCACTCAAGGGTGTCTTCTACCGCCGGGCGCAGCGGCTGCGGCCGCAGGACGAGCCCCGCCAGGGCGGCCAGCCTGAGGACCGCAGGCGGCAGATCACCATCAACGTGGGTGGCATCAAGTACTCGCTGCCCTGGACCACGCTGGAGGAGTTCCCGCTGACGCGGCTGGGCCAGCTCAAGGCCTGCACCAACTTCGACGACATCCTCAACGTGTGCGATGACTACGACGTCACGTGCAACGAGTTTTTCTTCGACCGCAACCCCGGCGCCTTCGGCACCATCCTGACCTTCCTGCGGGCGGGCAAGCTGCGGCTGCTGCGGGAGATGTGCGCCCTGTCCTTCCAGGAGGAGCTGCTCTACTGGGGCATCGCCGAGGACCACCTGGACGGCTGCTGCAAGCGCCGCTACCTGCAGAAGATCCAGGAGTTCGCCGAGACGGTGGAGCGGGAGGACGAGGACGACGCGCTGGACAGCGAGGACCCCGACAGCGAGGACCGCGCGGAGGAAGAGGGCCGCCTGGGCCGCTGCATGCGGCGGCTGCGCGACATGGTGGAGAGGCCGCACTCGGGGCTGCCTGGCAAGGTGTTCGCCTTCCTGTCGGTGCTCTTTGTCACGGTCACAGCCGTCAACCTCTCCATCAGCACCCTGCCCAGCCTGAGGGAGGAGGAGGAGCAGGTAAGGGCCCCGCCTCTGCCCTGGGGAGGGCGGGGCTGCCGCTGCAGGGGCCACGCCCCACCGGGAAGGGCACGTCCTTCTCTGCCTGCCCTGTCGCCTCCTCCAGGAAGCCTTCCCTGCCCGCACTGGCTCAGTAGCATCCCAGTCCATCGTTGTGTTTACGTGTGTTTACAGACGTGTCTCCCTATGTGTCGTCCTCCTCCACATGCAGACCTGAGCTCCACAGACTGTTCAGGTCGGCGCTGTGCCCCCTGCCCAAGGCAAAACTGTCCAGCATGGGAGAGGCGCTCAGCCACTCTGTTCAATGGATGGATGGATGGATGACGCAATGTCTGATGTGCCTGGCCCCAAGCTAAGCACATGACATGCGCCACCAAAATTTACTTCACCAACTTACTTTCTCAGCCTTCCCAATTCTCTTACATGAAAAGATCCCAGAAAGCTCTTTGGGGTCCTGGATATGATGTTCACTGATAGATGTGTGTGCGCATCTAAATAGTGAGCATTGCTTTCTGTTCAAGAAGGGAGTTTCCATAAGTGTTTACTCCAGGGCATGATGGGGTGCGTGCCCAGTTCTCAGGGATACCAGTTACTTACCAGCAGTTAATGGGAGCCAGGGGCTGGGCTGCCACTCTGCCTGTATCTTATCTCCCCAGCGAACCTTCCAGCATCCCAGCATGGGAGGTGTTCCCACAACCACTTGACAGCTGAGAACTCTGAGGAAAAGCAGCTTGCCCAGATCTGGGTCTAACTGAGTCTGGAGTCTAGGTTCTTAAACATGGAAGTAGGGGTCCCACGTGGCAGCCTGGGCCCTCAGGCAGCCCCTCAGCTCAGCCTCTGTCTGTAAGAGACCCATCTCTGGGACCCTCTCCGCACACATAGGGGTTCCAGACACAAGGCTCAGGACAGACTGAAAAGTTCAGGCGGGTGCACCTTGTGCAGGCGCTGGAGGAACAGGTATGGCAGTATCAACTAAACATAAATATCACGCCAGCCAGCACTTATTGAGCGCTGGCTGTGTACCATGCATGTGCTAAGGGTTTTACGTGAANCTTGTGCAGGCGCTGGAGGAACAGGTATGGCAGTATCAACTAAACATAAATATCACGCCAGCCAGCACTTATTGAGCGCTGGCTGTGTACCATGCATGTGCTAAGGGTTTTACGTGAACTCTCTGATTTAACGTTAGAAACACTCACCACGTGAGGGTCTTTCCATACACAAGTGTTGTGGGGAAAGTAGCAGTAGTGTTACACTTATAGCTCTCAGGGAGTTTCTAACACTTCTTTTTGAGTACATTGAATTTTAAAAGCCAGTGTTAGGAAAAGGCTCAATCAGTAAAATGAACACTCGATCAGTAAAGTGAGCGTTTGAGATGCATGAGGGGGCAGCCCACTCCAGTGTTCTTGCCTGGAGAATCCCAGGGACGGGGGAGCCTGCTGGGCTGCCGTCTGTGGGGTCACACAGAGTCGGACATGACTGAAGCGACTTAGCAGCAGCAGCAGCAGTGATGAGCGAAGCAGAGTTAGAGCCGGGTGGCCTGAATTTGAGTCCCACCTTGTCCACTCTGGCTGTGCTCCTGGAGACAAGTCACTCAGCCTCTCCGCACCTCCGTTCCCTGACATGTCGAAGAGGTTGTGAACAGACCCACCTCATAGCGCTGGGGGGTTCAGTGAATGAGAAGCGATTGGAACAGCCCCTGGCATTGCACATTCAGGAATTACTCACTGTGAGGATTATATGCCCCTCCCAAAAAAAGAGCAGGGGCTTGTCACTGGAGACCTGTCTGGAAGCACCTGTGCTTAGTGTTGATTTTTTCTCGGCCTCAACACACACAATACTGATTTTATCAGGAAAATACTAATAAAGCCATGGTTTTATTCAACTTCTGATACCTGCTTAAAAAAAAAAAAAAGATACCCAGCCTTTTTCACGACTCAGTAAAAAGGTTGTTCTTCAGTTTCACTGGGGGACCAGTGGGGTTCACTGTCTCACCCAAGCAGGCGTTTGAGTGCCTCCTGTATTCAGGCTTCATGGGGCAGTCACGGTGAACAGAGCAAGTCTCCAGCTTCAGGGTGCGTCTAGCCTTGGCAAGAGCCCCATAACCATAAGTATGGGGAACAAGCCATGAGGGCTCTTGTGAGAGGCCTGTCAACTGTGCTGGGGATACTTGGAGGGATGCACTCCAGGAAGGCTTCCCAGAGGAGGGGGCTTCCTGTCCCAGAAGTCTGAGACCTCAAAGCCTCTCCAAGTATCAGTTCATCTCTGCAGCTTCTCATGTATTCCCAGAGAAAGAGCTAGTATAGCGAGTCTGATAGAACCCAGCTGTGCCCCAGAACCGACAAGATGCCCCAGGTACAACCATGTATGCCTTCCTCTCTGCCAAGCCCCTTTGAGGGTGAGGTCTAAACTGGGGACGGTCCCCCGTACTGCAGATCAGAGCAGTAACCTGACAGCCTGCATGGCGAAGGCACGGATGTGTCGGAATGAAATGTGGAGTGCTTTCTTTGTATCAAATTGTCACAACATTTAAAACCCAGAAGATTTCATGTAAAACTCCAAATTTCCAGCTTCTCTTAAAGTAATGGATGAGGCCGCCTCAAGACTGAGTTCGCCTGGGACAGCCCTCAGAGGGTGTCGAGCAGGATGGCCAGGCTCCCCAGGGCCTCCACCCAACCTGGGCCACCTCCCCTGGTTTCGCTTTGCCTGCCTGGCCTTCCCTTGGCACGCTGTCTAAAGACAGGCCAGGGCTGTGCCATCCAACCTGGTGACAGATCATCCTGGTAACTGACCACCTGCCGTGTGCCGGCCTTTCCAGGCACTGAGGCCTAAGAGGGAGCAATACACAAAGCGTCCTGCCCTGTAAGGCTACAGTCTTCGGGGCACGGCGGGCAGGTGAGCAGGGCTGAGACAGTAAAAACGGTAAATAAGTAACTTACAAAACATATTTTGGAGGCGGGCATGGCAACCCACTCCAGTATTCTTGCCTAGAGAACCCCATGGACAGGGGAGCCTGGCGGGCTGCAGTCATTAGGGTCGCAAAGAGTCGGATACAACTGAAGCGACTGTGCTTGCATGCACCCTTGGTGGTATTCGTATTGCAACATGTAAATGTGTCAGATCAGCTCACCCTATGCCTTGTGTCTGTCATATGTCAATTACATCTCAATAAAAATAAACTTTAAGAAGAAAGAAGTCAGGAGCTAGTCTGGGGACGTGATGAGTTTGAGACACCTACCAGACCCCCTTAGGAGGCAGCTCCTCTGGAGTCTGGAGTTCAGGGGCAGGGTCTGGACTGCAGAGAGATGAGGGGTAGGCAGTGTTGAGAAGATGCTTCACGCTTCACGCTTGCACGGAACTGCCCAGGGAGTGGGTGTAACCGGAGAGAGGGGACCCAGGGACAGGCATCGCGCCCAGACCACCTTGGCCCAGGGAGCGCCCCCGCCCCGCAGGACGGAGCCCCGCGCTCCTCGCAGTGGAACCGCTGACCTCCCCCCACCCCTTCTCACTCTCCCAGGGCCGGTGCTCCCAGATGTGCCGCAACATCTTCATCGTGGAGTCGGTGTGCGTGGGCTGGTTCTCTCTCGAGTTCCTCCTGCGGCTCATTCAGGCGCCCAGCAAGTTCACCTTCCTGCGGAGCCCGCTGACGCTGATCGACATGGTGGCCATCCTGCCCTACTACGTCACCCTGCTGGTGGATGGCGCCTCCGCGGGCCGCCGCAAGCCCGGCACGGGCAACAGCTACCTGGACAAGGTGGGGCTGGTGCTGCGCGTCCTGCGGGCGCTGCGCATCCTGTACGTCATGCGCCTGGCCCGCCACTCGCTGGGGCTGCAGACGCTGGGGCTCACGGCCCGCCGCTGCACCCGCGAGTTCGGGCTCCTGCTGCTCTTCCTCTGCGTGGCCATCGCGCTCTTCGCCCCGCTCCTCTACGTCATTGAGAACGAGATGGCCGAGAGCCCCGAGTTCACCAGCATCCCTGCCTGCTACTGGTGGGCCGTCATCACCATGACGACCGTGGGCTACGGCGACATGGTACCCAGGAGCACACCCGGCCAGGTGGTGGCGCTCAGCAGCATCCTCAGCGGCATCCTCCTCATGGCCTTCCCCGTGACCTCCATCTTCCACACCTTCTCCCGCTCCTACCTGGAGCTCAAGCAGGAGCAGGAGAGGGTGATGTTCCGCAGGACCCAGTTTCTCATCAAGACCAAGTCGCAGCTGAGCAGCGTGTCCCACGACAGTGACATCTTGTTTGGAAGTGCCTCCTCGGACACCAGAGACAATAGCTGAGTCCAGAGGACGCAGCCTGCCACCGCCACCACCAGGACGCGCCCCACCCCACCCCCTCCAGCCCTGCCCGTCCTCTAAGGCTTGACGCTACCACCATCGCTGCAGAAGCCTCCAAAGGCACGTGCTGCTTCTGAGCGCAACCCTGGCCTGGGACAGACCAAGCCACGCCCCAGGGAAGATGGCCCCACCCCGGCAGGGGGTCCCTGGTCCCCCATGTCCAGAAACGAAGCCCAGCACACAGTCCTGACAGTCTCCCACCCCACCCCACGCCCCTCCCTAGCGAGAAGATGGCTTGTTCTTTCCACCATGTAAATAACATGCCCAGCCAAGACTCGCTTTGTGGGGCTGCCTAGGGAACAATACAAACAGCAGCTACAAGTCTGTCTTGAGTGTGGATCGTGTGCAATTAAAGAAAACTGGTGACAAAGAGAAGAAAGCCTTCCCTGGGGCTCTGTTAAGAGAGGAAACAGCACTTTCCAGTAAGCCAGCCAGTGTGGTACCAGAAGTATTGGGTTAGCCTTTTTCCTTGGGTCCTTTATACCCGGTGAGGCCCCGTGAGGTTGGGGGAGACGCGGTAGACACCTTTGGGAAATTGCTGGTAAACACCACAGCCCCTTGCTCTTCTATCTCTTTGATTCTTCCCCTCTCCGAAGCTTTCCTCCCCACATTTTCCTTCTCTCTCATCTCCTCTTCTCCTCTTTTGCACCTTAAGGGCCTGTTTCTCAAACTTTCCCCCTAAGGCACGCCCAACAGTGAAGTGGACACTGAGTCAGCCCTGCTGACTACAAAGGTGGTCATTTCATCTTTAAAAATTAGTGTGGGTTTTTTATTCTATGCCACATTTATCTTAATTTTCGGGGGTGGAGGGTGGAAATGCTTCAAACCATTTACCTAAATCTAAATGTAAACCTAGATTGCATTGGATTGATGCTTTGGGAAAATGGACCTCAGTTTTCTGGGCCACCTGAGAGCACAGTCTGAAGCCCCCAAGGGCTCTCTGGGCCCCTCAGAGCACCTACCCGACCGGAGCACCTCATGTAGTATGGAAGGTTCGCGGCAGGGCCTGAGCCCAGGCCAGCCTACCAGGTCCGCTCTGCTCTGAGGGTGCAGAGGCCTCGGGTGCCATCTGGGGAGGGGCTTCCCATCCAGGCGGCGGTCACATGCCTGCCTCCACCCTCAGATGCTGCAGCGTGTCGCTGTCTTCTTCACCTCCTCCCCTGGGCCCGCTGCAGCAAGCAAGCTCTAAAATAAACCGGAGACTTCCCTGGCAGTCCAGTGGTTAGGAATCTGCACTTCCAGCGTAAGGGACACCATGTTCAATCCCTGGTCAAGGAACTAAGATTCCCACGTGCCGCACAAGGCAGCCAAAAAATAAGAAAGTAAACAAAGCAAATCTGGCCCCATCACAGGTCCCACCTAAACCCACGGAGTTGTATCCATCGTGCTGAGAATGACGCCCAAATGCCTGGCGTTGCCGGGGCCCGCCTCATCTCACTCCACTCAGTCACAGCGGCCTCCACGCGGCGGTGTAGAAGCAGCCGGGCCCTGCCCACCGCGGGCCTTCACCATCGCTCCCCTCTGCAGGCCTCGGCCCCTCTGAAGCGCACTGCGGCTGGCTCCTCCCACCGCCGCCCTGCCGCTCGCTGTACAGGGTCCACCGCCCCAGTGGCCCACACCGCCGCTGTCTCCCTCGCCGGTTGTATCCATCCTCACACCCGCTGATGGGCCCTGGAGGCGCTCCTTCACTTCTCTGCTCCTCGCCCGGAGAGCCCCGTGCGCACAAGGCAGGGACTCAGCCTCAGGGCTCACAATGACTCCCAGCTCCCAACCCGGTCCCGGTACCCAGCCGGCACTCAGCAAACACTCGTGCAGTGAGTGAAAGAGGAAGGGGAAACAGGAAGACCATCCTGTAAGGTCGGACCCCGGAGCCCATGATGGGCCGCCCCTCCTCTCCCTCCCGCCGGCGAGAAGGTCCCCAATGACAGCACACTTCTCCGGTTGCCATGACGAGCCGCCCCTCCTCTCTCCCACCGGCCGGGGGAGTCCCTAACGGAGGGAGGCTCCCGGATCCCAGGGACCAAGGACAGCACACTTCGCCGCCAAAGCTGCCCTGCCCGGCCACGTAGAAAGACCTATCAGCCCGCTCCGCTGTGAACCGGCAACCTATCCAAACCCCTTCCGCTAACTTGGCCATCCCCTGCAGCGTGCAGATATAAACAAACTTCTAGCCCCGTCCGGCGTGCGGACTTCCTGGACCTGCCTCCTTTGGGTCTGGGAACCCCGCCTGGGAGCGCTTCCCCAGTAAAGCCTGTTAAAAACTCTTTTGGGGTCCTGGTCATCTTTACCTAACACACCCGAAAGCAGAAAGGCAGCAGTCTGCTGTTAACGCTGGCGCCTCTCGTGCTCCCCACCCCCATGTTCCTCTCTCCCTCTCTCCGTATCTCTCATTACCCGGTGGGGAGGTTGGACGAGGGCTTCCTCTGCACAGTAGACACTTTGTGATGCAGGCTGGAAATATCAGACAAGTCACGAGAGCCTCGTTAAAGTCTCCCCTGACACCTGCTTCCAGTGACTCACGCCTGAAAAGTAACTTTTCCGACTAATTGGCTCTACCGTCCCCAGCCCGGTGGATGTCACAGCGATCGGGCACTGCCGTCACAGTAATAATACCTTAGATTTATGGAATGACCTTTCTCCCCACTCCAAAGTGGCTAAGAGGCACGGGAGACAGCTGAAAATGCTAAACAGATATGGGACAAAGGAAGAGATTTAAGACAGAGCCTTTAAAAACTCCAAGGAGAAGCTGATAAATGGCAGAAATCATCTCAATATTAAAAAGCAGTTATCCTCCAATTAAAAATAAATACATTTAAATTTTAAAGAAAGTTTCCAGGGAGGGAAATGGTGGGGTTTGGGGGAGCCTTGAACGGGCCTCGCTGTGGGGAGAGCTGTGCCTCCACCACACCAAGGACAGAAGAGGACCCGGGGTCGCTGAGGGTCCGGGCTTCCGGCATCTTCTTGCCCAGATTCTGGTCTGTGCCGGCGGCCAAGGTGGAGACCCAAACACAGGCCCCTCTCAAGGCCTCGCTTGAGGGACAAATACTCGAGATACTGACCTTCACGCCCAGAGTGGGGCTTAAGGATCCTTCGTTCAAATTAAGAATCCCAAGGTCTCAGGACAGCTAACTAGCCACTTCTAAGACCATCATCAACTTGACCGTCGTGGCTTTTCCACTCTTTTTTTTAGAAATGTGAAATCTGATGCAGAAGCCCAGCTATAAATCAGATTAAATGAAAGCCATTCTGATTGAAGTAGGGGCCCAATTCTTCCCCCTGTCCCTAATGGGGCCTTCCTTTTGACCCCCATACAGGCAACTAGCTCCATACAGCCGGGGACACCGAATGGAGACAGTCACTGCTCTGGGGGAAATGGCAAATCAGAACTTTCCCCAATTTGTCTTAGTTTTTTAGGACACGTGGACATTCCCCCATCTCCAGCTGAGCTCAGCACTGCCCTAAGACTTACAGTGGGAGTTGGGGAAGGTTGATTTCACAACACAGATTCTCAGGCCCACGTGTAAGCAGGGCTAGGATCTCTCACCTTGGGCACAGAATTCAGGGGGAGCAAAAAAAAAGAAAAAAAAAACTTGGTCATCAAGATAAATGATATTTTAATGCTGCTGCTGCTAAGTCACTTCAGTCATGTCCGACTCTATGCGACCCCATAGACGGCAGCCCACTGGACTCTGCCGTCCCTGGGATTGTCCAGGCAAGAAAGTGGAGTGGGTTGCCATTTCCTTTTCCAATGCATGAAAGTGAAAAGTGAAAGTGAAGTCACTCAGTCATGCCTGACTCTTAGTGACCCCATGGACCGCAGCCTACTAGGCTCCACTATCCATGGAGTAATTTTTAAATCAAGATTCAGTTCAGTTCAGTCGCTCAGTCGTGTCTGACTCTTTGCAACACCATGACCCACAGCACACCAGGCCTCCCTGTCCATCACCAACTCCCAGAGCCCACCCAAACCCACGTCCATTGAGTTGGTGATGCTATCCAACCATCTCATCCTCTGTCATCCCCTTCTCCTCCTGCCCTCAATCTTTCCCAGCATCAGAGTCTTTTCAAATGAGTCAGCTCTTCGCATCAGGTGGCCAAAGTATTCAATGTTCTACAAACTCACAGTGACCAACGCGAAGGTAGGATCTGCCTTTGCGCTTGTGTAACTCAGACCCACGTGCCTCACTTGCTGCCTGGACCCCCTAGGATGTCCTGCAGCACAGATTCGGCCACCCAAGCCCGTGTCCCAAGAAGTGCAGGTGGAAGCCGGTAGCCCCTGGCACCACACTGCTGGACAGGCCCCTTCCCCTTGGAGGGGATCAGAATGGCCCCTGAGCCCTCTCCCTACCAGAGTGAACCTTCCAGAACCAGGCCCCTGTCCTCACGGGACCCACACAGTGATGGGGAGAGGGAGCAAAACAGTGAAAAGAGAACTGAAAAAAAAAAACACTTGCTGATGGTGAGCACAGGATGACCCGGCAGACAGTGACTGGGGCCAGAGGACAGGGGGAGAGTGGGGCCCGAAGACAGTCAGGGAGGGCCTCTCAGAGGAGGTGACCTTGCACTGAGGACCGGGAGGAGTGGGCGGGGCAGCCTTCCCAACAGGCAGGACAGTCAGCACAAAGCCCGGAGGTGGGAGGCCCCGGGCATGTCACCAGCTGTCGAGGGAGCCTGTGGGCCCGGAAACACGGCCCCCCGGGAGCAGCCTTCCTCCGAGGGAGGAGACTCATGTCCGCACAGCAGACACTCTGAACAAACATTTCCAGAGACCTCACTCGGAGCCCGGCCCTCTCGGAGCAGCTGGGGACAAGACAAGCAAGCGAACAGCAGAGCAGGACGGCGCCCGCCGCAGAGGGGCTGGTAAGTCAGTGGGGAAAAGACACGCCAACAGAGATTTCTGCACATATGGGATGATCCGGGTGCAGGCGCCCAGGGCTGCACGAGCCTGGGGAAGGGTGATAGCTGGGAACTCCCTGGCATTCCAGTGATTAAGGCCCAGACTTCACTGCTGGGGCCCAGCATCAAGCTCTAGTTGGGGAACTAAGACCCTGTGAGCTGCTTGATGTGGCCAAAAAAAAAAAAA